>WTSP01003736.1:119774-131114 GCA_025331215.1 Actenoides lindsayi | reverse complement strand
ACACCTTAACAAAAATGCAGACACAAAAAAGATAAAAATGTCAACACCGTTGTCCCAGACGTGGAGCCACCCCCCCCCCCCCCCCCCCCCCTGTCCCCCCCCCCCCCCCCCCCCCCCTCCTGTGCATGGCTGGGGGGAACAACATGGTTAGTGTCCAGGCTCAAAGCAATCTTGCAGGGAGCAAAGGAAAGGATCAAAGCAGGATCGCCTCTCTTAACATCCAAGAATATTTGCTTAGAGCTGTCTAGTCCAAAACAGCACAACGTTTTCTTTATCAAAGATGCATAACCAGTTTTAACATTCCTACCCATCCAATGCTTTATCTCAGCAGGCAGCTTTCTGGCATATAACCTTTGAGCCTGTCATTCCTAGTCTCACCAAAAGCAATTCCCCCTGAACAACTACACTTACAGACACACATGATTTTTGCTGGAGGTGCAACACCTCAGAAGAAAAGGAAACACTTATAAACTACTTCTGAGAAACTTCAGATAAAAGAAAAAAACCTTTACCTCTCAGCACAGCAAACAACCATCAAAACCTGTTCAAAGAATTAGAACCAAACTTTTTTTTTTCTTTTTAAATATACATAGTTCAAATACAGTTTGTATAACTCAAGAGGTATGTGTCTTAGTAATACAAAGAATTTTGAGGGAAGCTTTGTAGAAGCTGGAAGTATTTGTTAAACTAGAAAGTACAGAGAAAATTAATTGCCTATCACCTACAGCCTGCACTTCATGGACCAAAAGCTTCACAGAGGCTCTTCACTCTCTCATCCAAAATGCAGAAACACAAATGGAGTTCTTCAGAGGTCCTTGTAGGACACAAAATATCCAATTTAAATGGCCAAATGCTTTCAAAATAAACAACAGATAGAAACTAATTTTAGAGGGGAAAATTGTGGCTTTGAGGCACAAAATAAATGCCACAGCAGTTGGCAGGAGTACACGAGAGATGGAGAGAGATCCAAATACAAGCTATGGCAGAGAAGTCTGTGAAGAGTCAGTAGGAGAGAGATTTTTTCAGACATTCCAAAGACCAGAACAGATCATCCACAAGTTTGGAAGTTCCTGAATACATGACCCAGTTAAAGGCTGGTTCCTGCTCCATAAAAGCATCAGTGATAGAGGCTGAATCTTGCCATGCCACAAAGCCAGTGAGCTGTGAGGGAAGCCCAGAGCTCTACCTACACTGCTCTTCCCAGCCTGGAAAACAAAGCCAAAGGAAGACATAGGTTCTTTTTTCCTCTAGCAAAGGATACAAGTCTAGACCCCTAAAATGAGTAAGTGACCCTCAGTTACAGATCTATCATTAGATGAACTTAAGAGTGCAATCTCTTTGATGGGGCAGGCAAGAGAACAGTACTGCAGCACCCTCAGTAACCATGGAGCAGTAATGGTTGAACGTTGTTCAGAGAAAATGACTTGTTATTTACAAAAAATACTTCCCTTCCTCCTGGAAAGCAGTAATTGCTTTCTTTTGCTTTAGAAGAAGGAGGATATTAGACATGCTAAAACTGTATTAAAGTAGTAATGGAACATTTATAGTTTCATTCGTATGCCAAGAAACATAAAAGGTTCCTAAAGCAGCGTTATCTCTGCTCTGCTTTTGTGTAATTTTACTCTCCTGCTTTGCCTTTTGCACATAACCCGATGCAGGGTAAGTTAGGCTAGTATTTGTACTACTGAATGCATGCAGGGCCATAAAACAGGCACACGTGGAACCTGAACCCATTTTGCCATGGGACACTTAACTTCAATATTCCCTGAATTGTTACAATTTTTAACTCTGTAACCTTAAAGTTGCATTAGTACAATTTCCTCCATTGAAATATGTAGCCATTGTACACAACTTAACATGTCTTCTTGTAAACATCATCATTTTTATCATTCCTCAGGCAACCCATCCCTCCCAGCCTTCAAGCGTCAACATCTAACAATGAGTGCTGTTTTTGACAGGCTGCTTTGTTCCTTGTTCAGATTTATCATTACATGAGCGTTTAGCCCCAAGGCAGCATCTCAGTCACATATCCATTTACTTATGGTCTACAAGAACTTGCAAAGCCTTGCCTGGCATGCAAAGGAACATAGCAATTGTTTCACATGAGTTCAAGGGAGGAAAAGAAAATTCCCTCATTTCTTTCACGTCGTCACTCATGATCTACAACTTGCATCAAACATTCTAAATAGGCTAAGACTAGAGTTGTTATAATTAATGTCATAAATTTAAAAGGGTTGTATCATACTTATGATCATAGATTATAACATATTATAGTTGCATATGATACAAAAAAAAAATTTCTAATAGGTGTTTCTTAATGTGTTAGACATCATCACCAGTAACATCTAGACATCACAAAACTGCATTTACAAGTGTACTTAGAGGTTTTCCAGAAGACAAAGCTTAACCGAAAGGTAAAGAAAAAAAGGTCTTCTTTCCCTTCATCTCATTTTGCTCACATTCTGGAAACTTGTGTTTCTCATCTTGTATAGAACAGATCCACTGAAATACCCATGAATGCAGGCTAGGGCCATAATACATTGTGTGTATAAGGTGGTTTATTTTAATGTTTATACGTAATATGAGTGGAAAAAAGAAAGAATGAAAGAGCAGGGAATAACCCAGCCATAACACACCTGGGACTGGGAGAGTACTGGGTTAACATACGTTAGAATTTTGTTGCCAAAGCTTTCAGTGGAAGATATCATCCCATTGACATCCTTCTAGCACCACAGAACTACCCTTTAATTTGGCATGATCCATCAGGAGGAGTAGGGAATTATGTACAAGACAGGGTAGCAACAATAGTTGTCACTTTACAGATCCATAGGAGTTTCATGCACTTTCTCATCTTTTTGCTGTCCATCAGCTCATGGACATTGCTATGACCTGCTACGGAAAAGCACAGCTGTCCTAGAGGTCTATCTCAGTTCATCACGTAGATATTCTGTCACAAAAGGCACAGCATGCCATGTAAAACCATTAACAGTATCTCCTGCCCAGTTAGATTAAGTTCAGAAGCGTGCTGCAGGCCTGGAAAGCAAGGGAAGATGCTTCAGACATGCCAAATGATAGCTCTGTTTTGCAGCAGAGGCTCTGGAGATGACCTCAAAGTCAATCAGAGGCACCAGCTGGATCTAGACTGTCTAGCTGGTTTTCCTACAAGTTTTATAACTTGTTTATAGCTTGTTTTGTCTACATGAAATCATTACTTATTTATGATATATAGACTGTCAAATAGGGGGCCTTTGTGGATAAAAGGGTTTTGTACTGCTGACTGACCTACATTCCCATGAATAAAGTTTCTTTTCCTCTCAAGTTGGTAGTGGTTGGAGGAAATATCCACAGTGTACTGTGTTTGGGGAAATAAATTAAACTGATTCTCTACTCCAATACAGCTGGAAATTTTTTCTGAGGTTGGATTTGGACATAGGATTTTTATTATTTTCAATTTAGTTCAAAAGCGGAGGGCATTATTTGCTGAGGAATTCCCTTCATAAGATGAATTCAGATAATCAAATAGATCTGAAGAATAAGTATTGGTGGGTATTGTTTAGGGTACCTAAACAAAAAGGGTGCTGCAGGACCAGCAAGCAGGATGTAAGTAAAGAGCCAAGCAAGTGGAGCTTGAGTGGCCCTGGAAAGCCACCCATGCTACTGCTGTGCTCCTCAGACAGGAACCATCTTGCTATCCACCAACACAGTGCTCCGATCCTGCTAGAGCATCTTTTGTAGCCAGTCAACAAAGCAAGCAATTCCCGGCCTGTGAAGTTAAAAATATCCCTGACCTGAAAGAAATGACTCAGTTCTTTGGCTTTTGCAAGAAGCCAAAGAAGAAGAAATGCAGAAGCAGGAGGTTTGCTCTTAATGAGCAGTCTTCAGTAGCAAGAGAGTTTGTGCAAAGGGTGACTCACTGGGTGCTATTTTTTAAAGCATCAAGATAGAAATTCAGAATGTTAACTTAACAACCTTGTTTACTGAACTCTTTATAGAGTTTCTAAAGTGGATTTTTTACTCTCTGGTTTACTGATATCTCATATTTTGAAATACTTGAATATTTATTAAACATCATTCATTTGTAACTTGTTCTACCAGTAATCATTCACACCTACATCACCCTTGAAAAGTTCTTGTGACACAAGTCAGTGATCACTAGTCCAATAATATCCAAAGGGTGGAGAGAGTAACATCTAAAAAATTGTAACTTTAGCATCATTGCACTTTCCTACACTTAACTCAGTAGACTATGTAAGACAAAACTATTTTTCTGTAACACCAATTGTGTTTACACCACAAATTTCACCTGGAGGGCCAATGCAGGGAAATCCCTTTACGCACTGGGGTTTTTTTACTGCGTGTATTAAGTGGGCTTAAAGAGGCAATGGTGCTACTGAGAATATATACAGTTTTTATTTTCCTTAACTAAGATATAAAAACCACAATGGCAATTTTACTCCCTCTTCCCAATCTCCCTCTATAACCATTTAGCTAGTACTGTGATTCAAATGACATATTTTCTGTGGGCCTCACACTTTTTTTTTAATTATTATTTTAAATCACATCCCTTTTCTTCCTCCACCACTTTTATTCCTTCCTCCCCGTCTATCACAATTCCTATGTGCTAGTTTCTCACTTTGGCTGAAATTAAATTTTTCCTTAAAAATACTTTCTTCTCATAAGCCTTTTAGTCCCAGACTACTATGAAAGGAAAACTACTGCAAATTAATTGAACAAAACTGTACTACCAAAGACCCTATGTCTGATCTGGAGTCTCTTTGTTTGGAGATGGACAAAATCTTGCAAATCACATCTCTGCAGACTAAATCCTCAGCTTTTTGTCAGAGTGATATCCTGGCATACTATCAGGCTAAAAAAAAGTATCTAAGCTTTGTTCATACATTATTTCCCAAAAAAATACATTTACATTATAATTTTTTTTTAATTTACTATTATTTATAAAATGAAAGTACATACAATTGATCAAACAGAAACCTTAATGGGGAACTAAGATTTACTTTGTGGTTAATAATGATGAAATTTTAATGCTGAGATGTCACAAAATAAGTGAAAGCATCATATTGTTCACAGATCCCAATATAAAAATACACATCAGGGTCTACTATTTCACTTAATATATTATCAACTCAGGTAACTCTTTGGGCACAATATTTAAGTATCATTTCACAATACAATGCCATGGACTATTACTTTTACCAACATGTATATTTCAGTACAGTATAAATGTTTCACAAATGAAATAGTAATTTTACAGCAAGTAATGTTACCCTCAAATAGCAAATTTTGCTTTTTTTTAATTATTATTATTATTTCAGTGAATCACAAAATAAATATCTTTGAATGATTGTACTACACTCACCCTTGGCTCTTGAACAAGCATGGAGACACACACTTGATTGGCTTCTCTCTTTGATGTTGGTTTTAGTGTCTGTAGGCATCAGTGCAGGGAAATGAGAAGCATCTGCCTAACAGGAACATCCACTCTTTGCTGCTGCTTCACTTCTTGACTTCATCCAATTTAAAAGAAATATGCCAGCTCCACTCCTTTACTTGTCATGACCTGGGCAAGGAAGGCCCAGTAAGACTGTCCTCGAATGACAACAATGTAGTTAATAATGGGAAAAAGCAATTCATTTTCCTGGACACACTCAGTGTACGCTGGTGAGAACAGAGGGCAAGAGCCAAAACAGGCTGTGTGCAAATCAAGTGACGGTCATTCATCAATGCTGGTATTCTCTTGACAGAAAACCCTTTTTCCCATCCTGCCATTTTCCCTTCCTTTCCACACATACATATGACAACACCCCCAAGGTCAAGATAAAAAGACATAACCAAGCCCTTCCTTGATACACATCAGAGAAGCCAGAAATGTCTCCAAGATGTGCCTCACTTGACTATTCCCTATCTAAGGGGAACAACACAGGAAAAAAAAAAAAAAAAAAATAAAAGATCCTATTTAAGAAAACTCTAGATAGCACCAGTTGAAGTATACAGTTATTGCAGTCGTCTATGAGAAGAGGTGCAAGTGATGACTAGTAACTTGCTGATGAGACAAGGGAAGCCACAAAACCACTACATGCTAAGAGCTCCTCTGTGAGCCCAGGGGTAGCAGAAAGACAAAGAGACAAGGAAATAAAATGCAAAGGTGAAACTTAAAATCTACTTAAGCTGTAGGACAGACATAACTCACTCATTATCCAGAACTACCTAATCTCCAAGGCACTAAAATTCAATAGGTGACTCCTTCCTTGTGTTCCTAGGAAAAGTTCCCCATGCATTAACCTTAACTACCCACACATATGCTTACGGTAGATAGGCATCTGCTGATCAGCTGTGCTCCAAGACATGCAGACTCCAGCAAACAGCTTAAGTCATTTAAAAATGCTGAAAAATAACATGTGGCCAAGACTGAAGTAGTGGCAGCAATGATGGAAGCACATGCAAGCATTTTATACTTTCAATCCCTGGACAAGCACTTTAAAAGAAAGTACTGTCTTGGAAACATGGATCAGATAGAGAGAAACACCAATCCCTACATTGGATCCTGGCTCCACTTTTGTTTGTTTCATGACTGTTGAGTTCTCGGCTGTGGAGTGGCCCCAACTCAACTTAAAGAGCAGAGAGTGCTTACAGCTTCCCTCTCCCTCAGCTGAGATGCTCACTGTCATGGTTTAGGGTCAGGGCAGTCCCTTAGACCTATAACCCTGTTAACCCCCCTCCATCCCCAAAGGAAAAGGGAAAGGGAGTAAAGGAGAGAGACTTATCAATTAGAAGAGGTAACTAAAACAGTTTTAATGAAAGTTAAAATAATAACTATAATAAATGGAATATATACAAATATATACAAAACCAGTTTTGAACCCAACCCCCTCAATGGCCATTACATCACCATCACCACTGATGCTGTGGAGCAGGCATCGGGCGAGTCCCAGACTGGGCCCAGCAGCAGACAGGAGCTGTGTTCAGGAGCTGGATTCTAGTACCAAATTGAGGAATACACAGATCATGATTGAAGGCAGAACAGACAGAGTCCTCCTCAGAAGAAACCGGAAGAGGACCCGAGCCAAGCCAGCAAAGCAGGACAATAGGGACAAGACCCTCCTGATCCCTCAGCTTTATACCAAATATGTCATCTGTGGGCTGGAATCCCTCGTTGGTCAGTTTGGGGTCACCTGTCCTGGCTGCTCCTTCCCGCAGGTGCAGCCTTTGGCTTTCTGCACCCCCCAATGTGGTACACAAGACCCAGCAGTGCCCTTGGTCTGCACACCAGCCCTTGGTACTAACTCTAAACCTGGGGTGTTATCCCTGCTGGAAGCAGCCGCTGCCTGGGAAAACAGGCTGCTCATTTCAGAAAGCACAGTCAGAAGAACTGAGCTGAAAAGTGAAATCACTGAACAGAATTAGCTCTGTTCTCACTCAAACCAGGACACTTGCACAAGGCACGGCAGGCAGACAGTCATTCAAGTTAAACCATATGGATCACTTCCCTGAGGTACTTGTGCTCCTTACACAGTTGACATATCAAGGCAAAAACCTAAGGCAAGCAGGCAGGTTTGCATGATGCGTGTCCCTATCAACGACCCATAGAACGCAGATAGTTACGCTGAACTGGATAGTGGTGGATCACCCTACTTGAAAAGGCACCTAAAATTTTGGTGAGACATTTAAAAAAGAGACTAGATGCCATCCCATGAAACGCCCATGGAGCCCCAGGAGAGCTGAGTTAAAACAGCTGTGCTTCACTCCATATTTTTATCTTTAGCTATTTTAACATCTGATACAGATGTGTTATTTATCCCTACTCGCACAAATTTAATATGTGCTATATGATAATTGTCTTGTGGGAAAATAACTTTTTAAAATATATATTAATAAATGTAGAATCAAGGTGAGGGACTCTGAACTACTTTACCCACAGAAACTGACTGCTTGACATTCTTTTCTAGGTCACTAAGAGAATATTAATTAAGAATCTCATAAAGATAAAACATTGATTGATTGATTTATTTTACTGCAGATTTTGGACTGAGTTTTCAGAGCAAAAGCATACAATTAGTTAACTGAACTGAGATTTTCTTTAGTTTCTACTGAAAATGAGATATAATTACAAAATACTATGAAAAGAGGGAAGTAAAATTGTTTCCACCACCCTCAAAAAACCCCAACAAAACAACAAAAAAAACAACCCTTAGTTTTACCAGGAGACATAATCTGTTAGAGGACTAGTGAGGCAATGCAGTGACGTCAAAATAACCGTTCTTGCCTTCATATCTGAATTTCAGGTTTTGTGTTGAATATGCAATTTATAGCCATTGATCTTAAAATCAAAGAAAGAAAAAAAAAACCCACTAAATAATAAGAAAAAAAAAAAAAGTAAACACTTTCCAAAATTCTCATTCTTTCACCTTGTGTTCACAAGCCTAGGTGTGTAAGTAACTCAGTTTTAATCACTACCTGAAACAGTTCATCACATACCTAATTTACACATGGTAGAGAAAATGGCTTATTAACAACCTCTTTCGCATGCTGCCAACCACAAACCTTTCATCCCAGCAACTCAGATGCTGAATAATAGTTCCTTTAAATAAGGAACTAACATGAAACTCCAAAGCATCAAAACAACTTGCAAAAGGATTATCTATTACAAAAGCTAATCTATTCACAGTAAATAGTGGGTTGTTTGTTGTTTTGTTTTCTTTTAAATCTCACCATTCAACTCAGTAATTACAAGAGACTAACACATCTTCTTCAAGGTAAAGTCTAGATTGACTCCTTCATTTGTTGGGAAAAAACACAATTACATAATGTCTATTAGGCCTACATTTAGCTTTAAAGAAGGATGAGACCCAAGTGCTGGGCCTTGTTGCACCTGGCTTCTGCACACCCAGTGAAGACGCTTAAGGTTAGTTTACAGCAAGGGAGGAAACTCAACTTGTGAAGAGCAGAACCCACAGACACCAGCATATTCAGTGGGGACAAGTCTAAGCCAGCAGATAGGAAACAAGAGGACAGAGGAGGAGCTTATACCAGCCTTTTCTCCATGCGCTCCAGCTTTTTCACCTGAAATGATTCCCTTCTGCTACAACAAAGCTACAGACCAGCAATGGTGCAGGAGGCAGAAGTAGCTTCAAAGGCCCTCCTCTGCCAGGTCTAGCTTGAACCACAGCCTAAACCAACCAGACCAAGATTTCACGAGCTTCCTGTGAGGAATGCTGACACAAGGTCTCTTGGTGAACTAACTACACTCTGCAACAAATATCGAAATGCTTCATTAGAGGGAGAGAGAAGAATGATGCTCTAAACCAAGCAGTTACCAACACCTACCCAAGAAGAAAGAGGCCTCGCTTTAAATTTCTGCTAATATTCATTTTATAAAACACCTTAATAATTTGTGTGATGAAGGTTTTTTAAGTGAATAGTCCTATTAAGTTCACATAAATTTGGAATGTGAATGATGGCTGAAGGACAAAAGAAAAATCTAGAAAGCATTTCCCCCATATAATGGTATTTCAGTTATTTGCAACAACTTTATCTGCAGCTTACTGACAGCAAATCGTAGAGGAAAGGTGAAGAAGTTTTGTCCAAAGTACAGATAAACACAGGCTTCTGCTAAAAAACATTGTTACAAAATAAAGTGAATTCTAGCTTCATCTCCTGCTTAATCTCCTTCACTCTGCTGGCAGACTTTCTACATCCCTAATGCAAGTGAGGAATTGCAGCAGATCCACTGAGCCTCATGAACTGCATTGATGAGGCATAAACTCACTCCGGGACGTTAATATTTACTCCTTTTTTGTTATTATTATAATTTATTTTATGCTGCAATCTTTTATGTCTACTTACATTTATTTACAAATGTTTTTCAAATCCTTATATTAATTACATACTTAAACACAACACTGCACTGGAAAATGCAGACACAGTTACAGTAATTAAAGTACACTGTCGGCAACCATTTATGCACTTCAGTGAGCCATAACTCTGTTTTCTGCATTAAAAGACAGACAAATATACAGAACCAATCCTGAAAAGATGCTGAATGGCTCAGCTCCATTTCTGTCACCTGTTGGACTCAAGAGTCCAACATTAAAATAGATATAATTTGAACAGGCAGATGCAAGGTGTGATTTTATGCAGTAAATGGCATTCACCTTCTAGCGTTCTCATTCAAAACATGTATTATTTTGTTACTATCCAAAGTTAAAAGGTTAAAAAATTATTCTTTCTTGCAACAGCAGAGTGAATCCTGCTTGCTTACACAAATAACATTGAGATCTCTTCAAAGGAACCAGATATGTTGTTGCAACTCTGCTCTCCTTAGATGCTCAGCATCAAGCAGCTGCACAACAGGACACCAAGGGTGCCAAAAATCGCTAAACATCATTGATAAAACTCTGACCAGCCCCAGGGATTCACAATGAGAACTTAATTCAATTTAGAGAGGTCTCAAGAACTAAAATTTGGAGAAGTTTCAAGCACTCAGTCCCTGACACATGGTATTATTTAATATTTTTGTTTTAAGTATGCTTTTACTTCACATAGGTGAACACTTCATATGACCTCAGCTTCTGCTGCATAATTTTAGCCTGCTGGCAAGTTAGCATCAGATAAGACATAATCAAGTGTGAATTACTTCTTTAGTATTATTTTTGCATTGTTTAAAACATTTTTACACTACTTTTTCTCAGAAAGTAATAGAATAATTTGTGATCCATAGAAACAGATAACATTTAGTGTATGAGATGAGCACTAAACACTAGATTTCTTTCTAAGTAAAAAATATCCAAAATCCTGATTCATTAAGTTGTTTAAAATTTTTTCTTTAAAAATTTTGTTTAAAAAATGTTTTCTTAGCTTTTAAGAAAAGTGATAGAAGAGACTAACATTTATGTTATTAAACACTTCTACAACAGGCTTACTTGATAAAATTTACTGTCATTACTATCAGAACTGCTCCTGTCATCAGCAAAAGCACAACTGAGATCTCAAACTGCCACCTTCAGTTAACTGTGCTAAAATATAGACAATTGGTGATCCATTTAGAATATTTCAGAAAAGCTGTGACATTGCTAAGTAGCCTTTTTACATAAAGATTTCTGGGAATCATGACACCTTGTGCCATCTTTTTTCATCCATTATCTGAAGCCATTTTTCCCCTTCGTGGCCATCAGATAAGCTGCAGACTATGCTGGCATAGACTACAAGAGGCTGCTACAGTTGAGGCACACTATTGGACCAATACTGCTATTCCCCCCCGCCCCGCCCCCCCCCGTTTATTCTACTCTGTCTTACTCCGTTTCTTACGTGCACCACCACCTAGCT
>WTSP01003736.1:82640-119764 GCA_025331215.1 Actenoides lindsayi | reverse complement strand
GGGTCCCCACGGGGGCTCTTCCGATCTTATTCCCGCCCCCCCCCCCCCCCCCTTTTTTTTTGAAAGGATGATTTTCTGAACAGGTATTGCAACACCAAGTCAGCAGCATGCAAACATGAATAACTGGTATCTATGTTCCAGTTAAGTCATTAGTAACATGAACTAGGTATCAGTCATGAAGTACTTTCTGAAACTTAAGAGCACTTCAAGAGTAGATAAAACAAAGACCATTAATCTTTGTGGAATATGTCTCTATATACTATGTTAGCATATCTTTAACAGTTACATGAGGAAGTTTTACTGATTTCTGCTGTTGTAGGGATACTAATAATATATATTTTTAAATACATAAATAATACAGCCCCATATATAGATACATAGACATAGATATATAGGTCCAGCCTTCAAAGCAGTCATCACATGAGATCACAAAATCTGGTCACTTTCAAAGAAGTTCAAAGCACTTCACTTTAACTTTGAATCTTGTGCTTTCTTGAAAGACTAATTTTGAAGTATCAGCTAATCAGAGGCCTTCCTCTTCAAAAAGTAAAACAGTTGCTGTCCACCATCATCTGAACTTTTTCAACTGCATCTCATATTCACATATGTAGCAGATACAAATATTTGCTTCCCAATAAGCCTAGCATAAATTATAGGAAATGGGAGTTGTACTTAAAAGATAGTAAAAAGTTATTACTTTATTTACAAGCAAGTTTTAATCTTTTACATTAGAAATGGAAGTGCATGTAAATAATTATAAGCAATGTTTGTTCAGCAAGAATGGTCAGCTCCTAAGAACAAAAACGTGAGAATGCCCAAAGCCAAAAAGTAAGAGTGGATTAGAGGATTAGACTCGCTGAATGACCTGAGGGTTTATTGAAGGCACAGAGCAATAACGACACCAGAGAGTGTCTATAGTATTATATTGGCGCCCTAAATACCATGTTTTCCTCCCAAAATTTCAACAGTTTGTTTTTAAACATGGAAAAATAAAAATACCACAGGTTCTTAAGACAAGAAGCAAAACACATTCTAGGAAAGGGGAAAAGACATAAATTTATTCCATTTTCTCTATAAAAGTGTCTGCTGGTGAAAGAAAACATGTAGGAATCAGGAAAAAAAAATCTTTGCATATATGCATTATTTTCCTTTGTTTTTCAGAACCTTGTGAAGTTGTATCCCAGTGTTGTTTCTGTCTCTTAAACTACCTTTTATACTCACAAATGCACCATTAATCACAATCTATGTTCTAGTTTTGAAGGTTACTTACTGAAAAGAAAATACTAAATCATTGTCATCTTTGTTATCTTTATAGGTGGTGCATTAAAGAAAACCACACGGAAAGATAGTACAGCAAAAAACTTGGTAATGTTTGAGAATTACTGTAAGGGTTGGGTTTTTTCTTTGTTGTTTTTGTTGTTTGGTTTTGTTTGTTTTGGTTTTTTTTTTAAAATGAAATTTAGAGCCTTGAAATTGCCTTTCAATACAGATTGTCCATAAAAGTTATCTTCTGCATATCTGAACAATTACTAATTTTACTAGCAGAAATGCAGTGTGCACTGTGCCAGAGAATATCTCTGAGCCTGAGGGAAGTCCAGAATAAATACAGGTAAAGCTGAACAATTCAGAATAGATGGAATTGGATGTATGGACTGACTACATGAAAGATTTCATCCTTGCTGTCAATGCTTTTAATTTAAAATGCACAAATACACAGAATTAATTTGTAAGGTCATTAAGAAGGGTTGTTTGCTTTGTAGGAACTTTTCAGCAATTTAGTTCAACAATAGAGTAACATTTAAAATCTGTTTATGTTATGAGAGAGATCAAAACAAGAAAACTTAGCACACTCAGTCCTCAGAGTGACAGAGTTTTGTGCTGGAAATAAAATCTTAAATACAGAGTGTTGGGTTGGGAATGTGGAAAGAGTAGGAGTAGGACCTTCCTGAGGATTGACAAGTAGGAGCTGGGATGGCTAAACAAGAAAATATACCACGTCATAACTATGGTAACTTGAATAAAATTAAGTAAAATAGCTGTACGTAATCTGAAAGATTTTTTTTTCTGCTAGTCCCCAAATGTACATTATGTGGCAGCAGAGAATGTGCTACAAGACTACATGTGTTTCGTCACTGCTGCCTGGCAGGACTTTATATGGTTTAAAAATTCTGAGGGACAGTACATTAATTCAGAATTTTGTTGCATTGCATTCTGGATTGAGCAATGGCTAGATTTGTATTCCATTGTTCAATCCAGATTGCAATGGATCTAGAATGAAAAAAAAAAAGAAGAAAGAAAAAATATTTAGCTATGAAATCTTTTACATTATTTGCTAATCAATTACATCATTTAAATAGTTTACATTATTTAATGAACCTGAAAAGATATTTCCACAATATTTCCCTTTTTAAGGGAACATGACTAATGGGAACTTCTTTATTCACTGTTTGTTTGGGTCTTGTTATACCTAAAACCACCCTAAAAATTTTTGCTACCACTACACTTATGAGACACTGGAGATGTAACTCAGTTTAATGAGGTCCCACTTAAGAGTCAAAAATTATGTGTGAAAAGAGAAAAATATATTTCAATGTTTTGATGAGTCATTTCAAAAAACTTTGCATGTTGGTACTGATCAGAGCCTTAGCGTACTCAGGATCCTTTCATTATTCTTAGTCTCACATGTATCAATAAAATCTAGGAGCACTTGGGAGTTGTGCATGCTTTACCTCAAGGATAGATCTCAAGAGACCTAAATATGCAAAATGTTAAACTCTAAAAATTTGGCTGGTGCCTAACTTGGAGTTGATAAATCTGTCTCAGATTTCCACTAGTTTTGGACAATTGTATTCATATTCTTGGACTGGTGAGTCAATGTTATTAATCCTAAAAAAACCCAAACAAACCAAAAACGAAGAAAAAGGAAAAATAAGAAAATAAATAGGAAACAAAATCCTCAGATTTATTTTTAACACCCTACATTCTGGTGGTGGTTGTTGTTATTACTATTCTCTTCATTTCCTGGGTCTGGAATTATTTATGTGCATCACTTATTTTGGCATTCCTGACATATTTATGAAGACAAGTTACAGAATCACTTCTGCATATTAGTCTTCTTGACCAGCAGTTAGTTAGTTATGGCACTGGTCTTTTACATGATTCTGAGTGCTGCAAGCCTCAACACTTTCTCAGGGAATCTGCATTACTCTCTTGAGTCACAAGATTTACCTCTTCTGCTTCTTCAAGCAGACACTATGACTAGAGAGAAGAAAGGAGAACAGAGAGGGATGGAAAGGAATGAAAAGACCTGCTGGATACTTTCCTACCCCTATTCTCTCCTCACCTTTGTTTAAATAATTTCATTTGCTTTCTGAGACAGTTCTGACAGGAAATTTTTCCTCAAGAGGTGCGAAAGCAGCGACAACAACCCATCCAAGGAGATTTGCCTCAAGGCAGGACTGAAATTCCCTAGAAGGCTAAAACATGGCATATCATATGAGTGACTTCTCTTTGCAAGAAAATCTCAAGAGGTGGCACTTCTTTTTATTGAATTTTGATCTTCCTATGGTTACAGTATAGATGAAGTTGTGTATTGTGCTTGAATAGTGAGTGAGTTACAATGACAAATGGTACAACTAAAATTTTTGTAACAATGTCTTAATAACAAAACATTGAGTTGTAATTGTCCTTTTCTTATAAATACATTTTCTTCCTTAGGCTTTTATCTTTGTTCTCACTTATTTTTTTTCATTTTCATAATTAATTAAAATGGCAATGTTCTATAACCAGTGATTGAATTATATGATATTACTTGCCTAAGGCGATCAAAATTAATCAAAATAAAGAGTGAAAGTTTTGCTATTTTTAATACAGATTATTTGATTCCTGGGGTTTTGATCAAATTAAATGAAGGATCAAATTAACCAGTGATTAAATTGAGTAAAAGGTACTTTGTATGCCTGAAATATATTTTAATTTAATTAATTTCAAGACACAAAATATTAACTGCTGGTTTAGAAATGCATTTGTATTTCACTGTTTAATTTTCTAGAAACTATTTCCTTCTCAAGGTTAAAATCACAAGAGAAAAAACCCACTCTTAAAATAATTTCCTGCTTAATAATTTCTTTTTTTTTCCCTCATACTTTTTACACTTGTAGAAAATCCTGTGCATTCATAAAATATTATTTCAAAGATTCTGAACTCAGGCTACAGAGACTTGATGTGCCAAAGGCCAGTTTAGCAAAATCTGAGATTCCCCAGAATAGAACCTGCCAGCCTGAGCAGATGATTTGGACTACAGACGATCTCATGCAGTTACCATTTAACCCACACATTTGCAGAAGCATTGCAGTTTCGTTGCATAGAATTTAATTTACATTTTGTTATAAGTTAACAAGTTGATATAATGTTTGTTCAATGGACTGAGGCAACTTTCTACTATGCACTGCTATGTAAAAAGAAATTGTGAAGTGAAATTTCTGTTCTGGTGCAGAAATAGTCATTCACTATTTTTTGTTTGTATTGTAAAAAAAAGTTTGCAGTGCCACTCTGATGGAAAGTGCACTGTGTTGATGAAAAGTCGTTGACCAAGCTGGGACACAACTGCAAGAAGCTGAAGCTAGAGGTAATTTTCTTAAAGGTGGTTTTTACTTAACAGTTAATGTTCCTCAGAATCAGAGAATAACATAGCAAAAAGGTGAGGTGAGGAATGGGATCCAATTTTTTGAGTTACAATGTTAGGTAAGAGTTATCTTATATTGAAATATTTCTTTCCCACTCTTTACTATTAATACAGGTGAAATAAAGCTACAAGTGTGTAAAAATACCAACGATAGATTAAAAATACTTGTGTATCATGGATGAGTGTATTTATGTATTTGAGGCACTTAAAAATTTCAAGCAGAATGCATGGGTAGTAAGTGGAGTCTAAACTCATTATTCTTTAGGTCCTGGAAAAGGCATACTTACAGGATTATATCTATTTAGTGTGATGAGCATGGTCAGTCTATTGCAGATATTTTTGATTAATGCATTTATTCCTTTTAAAAGGAAAAAAAAAAGTCTTTAGTGGGAGGAGAGGGAAATTTAAAAATGGACGCTTAGAGCAGTATGAAAGTACAATCATACTTTAAGTAGCATTTTATAGTAACTTGTGATGTCATTTTGAAATAACCATTACCAAGAACCAAACAGCTGGTGAAAGCTGGATTATTATGTGTTTCTGTGCTTGGAATTGATTGTTAGTCAGTGGGAATAGAAGCTATAAAGTAAAATTTTGGTGTTGGCAGGTTGATAGTCCTGGTGATAACCTTAGGAGAAACATGTAAGACAGGAAAAGGCACAAGCTGCTGGACAGCTAAGAGATTTATAGCAGAGAGAGCCAAAGACTGGAGAAGCAACAGTGAGCCCTAGCATTGCATAACTTACAAATATCATGTTTGTGACCTTAAGCATAAAGTCAGCTTTACTCTTCTGGCTTGTCTTGCATATATGGGACTCAACATTTAGGATGAACACTGTCTTTGAGTCTTTGCTTAACATGGGTATGTTGAGATTGAGAGAAGCTCTGTGAAAAGGACTTGGGGGTGTTGGTTGATAAGAAGGTCAACATGAGCCGGCAATGTGCACTTGCAGCCGAGAAAGCCAATCACATCCAGGGCTGCATCAAGTGAAGTGTGGCTATCAGATCGAGGGAAGTGATTCTTCCTGTCTAGCCTGCTCTGGTGAGACCCTACTTGAAGTACTGTGTTCAACTGCAGGCCCCCAGCATAAGAAAGGCATGAACCTACTCGGGTCCAGAGGAGGAATATGAACAGGAATATGAGCACCTCCCCTATAAGGCCAGTGTGAGAGCATTGGGGATGTTCAGCCTGTTTATTATTTTCTCAAATCTCACTGATTGATAGAAGTAGTTCTTCAATCAGTAACATTTCTTCTGTTGAACTTATTTCTTCCTATTTAATTTTAGGAACTTCAGTTATTTAAAAAGATGCAAACAGTAAGTCCAATCCTTTTTAAAATTCCACTACCTACCTGTTATTCTCTCTTTTCTTCTCTGATGGACATAATCAAAATTCTTCTGCTTCCTCTTTGGTGTTATGTTCTTTACATGACATCTAGAGGGCAAAATTGATGTGAGCTGTAATTAATCTTTCTGTGAGGCTTTATAGACCCATTGGTAAACCAGCAATAGGAATCACACTGTCTG
Organism: Actenoides lindsayi; assembly: GCA_025331215.1. Lineage (NCBI taxonomy): Eukaryota > Metazoa > Chordata > Aves > Coraciiformes > Alcedinidae > Actenoides > Actenoides lindsayi. Next base: position 113,553 of record WTSP01003736.1, on the reverse strand, counting down.
CATACATAAGATTATCGAACATCCCCAAACAAATCTGTATTCAGAAACTGTATGTCATGGTGTCGTTGTCCAGAAGACGTAAAAGATCTGTTGATAAAAAAAAAAGTGAAAAACAAAGGCTGCATTTGTTTTATATGCAAGCCCCTGTGCAATTATTTCATATACAAGTTTTACAGTAATCTAATTAGAGCATCTGACATTTGCCTGTGACAGCCAGAACCCTTGAGGTAATCAATAATTCTAATACAAAGTGCCTAATTAAATACACCTTCATTTCCATCTGTATTCTCAAGTTGATATGCAAATTTACCTTGCCTGTATTATTTCTAATTCCTATCTTCTGATTCTTGCTTTTAATTATATGTACTGCATCCATCAAAAGACCAAAAGGACCAAATTTTGATATATAAAGCAGAATAAGTTATACTGCTCTAACTTCACATGCATTCTGTGAGCTGCTTCAAAACTTCTCATTGAACAAGCCTGAGTTTCATGAAGCCATCGTTATGTGTTTGTAAACATATTGCCAAATATAGCAAGCAGAAAATAACTCATATTGCGTTAGAGATTAATTTTGCATAACCTAAATATGGATCACAATTGGGTTTTTTTCTACTTTGTTAACAGGAAGGGTAAAGATTCATTCTGTGATGATGCATGCAGGAAAATACTTCCCTTGTTGAAGAGAAAGATCTTTTTCTGTAATTTACTGTGCTTCTTAGATCTGGTTTGCCATTTTAGACTATATATTTTACCTTCTTTTTTCTCCTCTAAGACTTCAAGTCAGTCTTACTATCACACATATCCTGCTAAAAATACTGTCTCTCAAGATGCAGCCCATTGATTAACAATTAGCTAAGCTTGTTTCAAGTCATAAACACTTTAGGCCTTGAACTGATGTTTACACTGAACATTCCTAACTAGTTTATACTTATTCCTATAGCCTTGGAATTCAGTTTGGATTACCAACACTCAAATGCAGGTCCTTGAGTGTGTGAGATCATTATCTTCTGCCTAATATTTTGACTAAAAATGTAATAATGATTTAGAAGTCTTTAAATTTTATCACAGTGAAGTCTTCATTTAGTACTTCTACTCAGCTCCCAGAACCCTTTCTCTTAATGGCTGGTCTGGGATTGATGGGCCGGTCTGATCCCATTGCCAGGGCAGGCAGGGGTCTGCAAGGTGCCCTGGAGATAAAAAGGAAGTTCCTGCCAGTGCCAGGAACTGGAGAAATTAAGAGAACACTTGAAGAAATTTCTGTTAAACTTGCCTGCAGCTACTGACCATAATTGGTTCCAGTTATCCATTTCTTCAACAAACTCTATTTTAGCCAAAATATCAAATGCCTTGGTGGTTTTTGTGTTCTCATTATCCGTGATTGTACTTCTGAAGTAATTTTAAACTATATACATTAACACTCATTTATTTTTAATATTAAATACTGTGAATCAGTTTTATGTTTTGACATCTAGACCTAACACAGCACAATGCTATAGCTTGTTAAAAAGTGCCTGAGGAAGCTATAGGCCTAAATTTTGTTTGTTGTTGCTCTTTCTCCACTGTGTTATCCAGGTATCTTTGAAATGTCTGACTATTGGCTTGTGTATTTCAAGTAAATCTGGTCTGCTCTGGGAAAACGAATGAATAAACCAGCAAAACACCAATAACCAAAACCCATATATGCACACATACAGACTTATTTCAGACATACTTCTCTCGTTTCCAGTACTGTAAACTAAAATCAACACCTGAAGATCTAATCCCCCATTTCCACTTCTTATTGCACAATTTGAATCACAGTTTTTCCTTCAATGCACTCAAATACTTCAAGTAAACTGATAGAATAAGAAAGGATAAAGGTCACTTAACATAAAATAGGAAAAGATGTTGAATACTTTATTGAAAAGCCAGAATGTGTTTATTCATAGTTTTCATGGCAAGAGTATTTATAAGTCTGTGTATTATGCACAAAAATATTTACAAAAAAATAGTTTTGTATTCCTGAAGTTTTAGCATATATTAGAATGCAAGATGATTGGCATGTCTCAGGTATTCAAATACTGCTTTTTAAAAAAATTATTCTAACATTAATTTGATTTGTTATCACCTTCCCCTTTCCTCAAAATATTTTTATCATGGTAGGACTACACATGAAAGTTAACATTGCTTTGTGTGAAGTTTAGAGATATCTTTGTTTGAGTACCACATCTATTTGATATATTTTCCTTGAGGAACTAATTAACATTTTAAGTAATCTAAGGAATATGTTTGCCTACTGGTTTTACTCTATTTAAATTATTTCAGAATAATGTGCAAGAATAATGTAATATTTCTGTAACAGTTCTGATTTTTCTCAGTATCTTAATCATATTTAATTTCAACTTTAAGAGCAGATTCACCAACACACTAAATCAAGTAGAGCATTCCAGACAATTAAGCTGAATTTTATGGTTCTTTTGCCTCTCCCCAGCACTGCTAAGCAGCCAAGTGTTGTTGATGCATAAGATCCTTAATTTGAAGTATTAGTGACATCAACATGTTATGTAAGGGCAAAAGTGAGAGCTCAATCTCCAAGTCACAACTTTTACAAGCTCTGTAGGCATGTATGATTGCATTTTTCTTGTTAATGCTGCTTCCCCCAGTAAAGCAGTGGCATGAAACAGTTTTTCAGGAACTGTTACCCAGGTAATATGTGGCCATGTGATTTTTAAATTCCATGAGAATGGAGCTGAATACTCCCCACATGATATTCCTAATGCCTTTACATAGTTTCCCTCAGATCCTTCATATATTACAAACACCAGAAGTTTTGCATGCAAGTCTGGCTGACTAATTAGCTATGATGTCACTATAATCTACCAGTATTTTGTCTTACTGTGATTAAGCAAAGTTAACTACTAACAACAGATAATAAACCTAGCTTTTAATTTTCTTGAACTGAGGGTTATATACAGGAATTCAACAGCTTTTAAAAGCAAACTTCAAGAATGTATTATATTTTCTTTTTTGAGATTATTAGTGACAAAAGACTGACATATGCTAAATGGACCAACCCTGTTTTTAAAGGACTAAAATTTTAATTAACTTTAAATCAGATTAATTACCTACCTTGTAATTTCTCAAAAAAAAAAAAAAAAAAAAAAAAGAATTGTTCTCACAGGCTGTGTAGTAATTTCAGGGATAATATACTACATCTATCACTTACAACAAAGAAGTCCCTGCAGGATGGAACCTGGTCAATACCAGCAGTGCCACAAATAAGATCCCCCCAGAGCCTTCTCTTGGCTGAGAGTCCCAGATCTCTCAGCCTTTTCTCATAGGAGAGATGCTCCAGTACCTTGACTTCTTTGTGGCCTTTCCCTAGCCTCTCTCCACTAGCCTCATCTCTCTCTTGTACTGGTATAAACCAAACACTGGACACAGTACTCCTGGTGTTCTGAATAGAGGGAAGTATCACCTGCCATCTTTGCAGATACCAAAAAACTTTGAGGTACTAAGGCTGGTTTGTCTGTTATTGACTTGGACAACCTTACACAGAATCAGTTCAATGACAAAGCCCTTTGGGACCCCTTTTGATTCAGTGCTTCTGATTAGGAAATGACTGTCGGTAACTGTTCTCCAAGGATAACCATAAGGCCATTTTTGCCTCTGCTTTATCAGGTTTTCACCTAAAACCTATTTCTGTATTGAAAGTCAAGGCATACAACATTTGGGATGAATTCAGTTCCCTATGAATAGACATTTAAGGCAACATAAAATATCCTGCCTGGCCTCCAGCTGTGAGATGGAAGACAGCAGATCTCCCTTGGCTTGTAACTTTTATCTACCAGCCTTGTATGGTTGTCTTGCATGCCTTCCTGTTAATTAATATTATATTTAAGCAACTGAATCCCATCCGTGCTGTTTGACTTATGCTTTGGGTTTTTTTCTTCTTTAGTCCTAGTCTTTTAAACTTGTTTTAAAAAAATTTTAGAAAGATTTGACATTATTTGCTCTTGACAGATGTTTTCTTTTTTCTTGTAATTTTCCAGGTGTTGTGTACTTCGGTTATTTATACCAGAACTTTCCTAAGGTGTGAAGTTAAGCTGTCTGTTCTTAATTACCTGGCTCATGTTTTATTTCTTTTCTTTTTATCTTTTCTAAAAGAATGTCACTATATTTTCTATTTCTTGTCTTCTATGACCTCATCTGTCTTTGACATATCAAATATTTGGAATAGCAGCTAACTGCAAAGTCATAATCTGATCCTAATATAATAATGTAGCAATCCAAATACACCAGAAGTCAGTAATTTGCTGTAAATAAATTGTCTCCTCTCTCTTTACCATATTTGTTTACCCACACAACTGAATCCAGCATTGGCACTGCTACTGTGAGCATGCAGCTTTAACTGCTTGTCCTGGTTTGACTGAGAACAGAGCTAATTCTGTTCAGTAGTTTTACTTTTTGGCTCAGTTCTAACTAACTGCAGTTTCTGAAGTTGTCAGCCTGTTCTCACAGACAGTGTCTGCTTCTAGCAGTGACAACACCCTATGTTTAGAATTACTAGCAAGGATTGGTGTGCAGACCAAGGCCACTGCTGGATCTTGTGTACCACATTAGGGGGTGCAGAAAGTGAAAGGTTGCACCTGCAGGGAGGAGGGATAGGACAGGTAACCCTAAACGGACCAACGAGGTATTCCAGCCCATATATGTTATATTCGGCATAGAGCTAAGGGATCCAAAGGGTCTTTGGCCTCTTCTCCTCTTTTGGACTGCTTTGCCAGCTTTGCTTTGCTTGGCTCGGCTCAGGTCTTCTTTCAGTTCCTTCCTCGGAGCATCCAAGGAGGACTCTGTCCATTCTGCCTTTGATCCCCATCCATTTGTTCCTGAACCCGGTACCAGAATCCAGCTCCTGAATGCAGATCCCATCCGCTGTGGGCCCAGTCTGGAACTTCCCTGGTACCTGCTCCACAGCATCAGTGGTGACGGTGATGTAATTACCATCAGGGTGGTTGGGTTCTATACTGGTTTTGTATATACTTGTATGTATTCTCTTTTTATTATTATTAATTCCATCTTCATTAAAGCTGTTCTAGTTTCCTTTTCCAATTACTAAGTCTCTCTCCCTTATTCCCTTTTCTCTTCCCCTTTGGAAAGGGAGTGGGGTTAACAGAGAGCGTCTGTTATAGGTCTAAGGGGCTGTCCTGACCCTAAACCACAACAGCTCCGTACCACAGCTGGATGGGTTGATCTCACTCTTAAGAGAACTGTTACTAAAATTGGCCCCAAATCCTGAAATAACTCAAACTTCTAATGTTCAGATTCAGTAAAGAAATAACGGACACTAGCTATTTATTCAGTCTCTCTCTAAATATTGATTTATGTATTCTCAAAGCATTTTACATAGCTATAAGTGATGCATGTACAGAAATCACTTTAATTACATATGAAAGCAATCATTTCTAGAATGAAATGAAGGAACTGCTTAACACCAGGCATTACTGCTCCAAAACACTTAGTTGCAAAAATGAAAATTATCTTCCACACTCATAAAATTACATGAATTATTTGGGAGGATAGTCACTGGACTTTAGCTGGGCATCCCAGATTAAATATTAATGTCTTCTGAAACCAGAAATGGAAAAAAAAAATAATAAAAAATTCTCAAAAAGAAATTAAGAAATTTAGTAAAGAATTAAGAGCTCTTGTTATTAGCTACATACCTCAGAAAGCCAAAATAATATTGAGAGTAGATTTTCAGTTTTTAAATTAGGACTTAAACAGAATTTTCCCTCCATTTCAAAAAATAGCTCCATAATATGTATATGAAAATTAAATTTAACTACCTAGAACAGTTGCTTTTTGCAATTCTATATGAAATTTATTTTAGGTAGTAAAATTGACTGCCATCTTCCCTTGATTTACTCTGTTGATGTGAATTGCAAGCTGTTATGACAAACAAGGGAAGCAGCCTTGAAGATTTCATCCAAGCAAAACTCCCATTTAAACTAACCAAAGTTTTGTTTTCTAAAATATTTTCTTTTTCTGCGGAACTCATTCTGTCAATTTGTCAATTATTCCCAAAATCAAACCACTGAAGATTTTCTGTGGTCTTTTAAAATATAAGTGCATAATAAGGAGTTACCTGACTTTACTGCATTGGAATCTTCACGTACATATAGCCTCCAGGACCAGGTTTTGTTTTCCCCTTTTGGGCAACTATCCATTTGCTTTTCAAAAAAAAGTAATTTGAATGCTGGATTATCAGTAGAAAACTATGTATTTGTCTTTCATGGGCTTTCTATGGAAGCAAGAATATCATCATTTCAACTACTATACCTTCAGAGAATAACATTTGAAAAACCTTATCTTGAACTCCTTGCACATATGCAATTTGTATAATACGTTTATTATCCTAGCCACTGGATTAAAAGGAGTGAAATCTCATCAGGTGAAAGTTTTTTCACTGAGTTTTTATTCAAGAGGTTTGACCATATGAATGGAAAGTGGTCTTCTTCTCCTGAATATTATTAGGAAGGTGGTTCGTTTGATTTACTTAGGGTTCCTCCCTCTAAAGAGAATAGATTTTGTATGATTTTTCCCTACCTGATGTTTTGGTTTTTCCTTCCTTTTCTTAGGTTTTTAATCACAATCCATTCTTCTTCTTTTGCTTCCTTAAGTGTGTTGTCTGTGGGGGCTTTGATATTTTTTCTGTTGGCCTTTGGTTTGTTTGAGTTTATTTTCCCAGAAGAAGATGTTCTCATGTTTGAAAGCCTCCACCTGCCCCTGCATCTCTATATCCACAAAACTGAACTGTGAAAGGCTTGTTTCGGTGTTTATTAGCAGATCACTGAAAAGCTCTACCTCATGAACCTAAAAATTACTATAACATTAGTTCAGTGTACCATAAAACATGCCACTCAATGCTTATAACTCACAGGCATTAAGTACAGTAGAATGGAGCTATAAAGTGCTAATTCTATTTTGTTTGTTTGTGGTTTTTAGCAGCACAAGATCCAGACTTATGAACAGAGAAGTTTAACCTCCTGGGAAAAGCAAAAAAACCAACAACAACCAAACCAAAACAAACCCCCAAACATAAAAATACAAAGTCAAATGTCTACAAAATTAGAGCATATACTTCATCACTGTTCAGCTGGAAAAGGTGGGTGTTAACAACAAAGATCTGAACAGAAGTGCTGAGTTACTTCCATACTGCAATCTCCTTCATAAACGTTATGCTTTTCTTTAGCATGTGCTTCCTTGTGTTTCACTAGTTTTAGTGGGAAGTAGACAGGAAAAAAAACCCAAACAAGGAAAGGTAATAGGTCCCATCTGTTTCACACTACACGATCAGTAACACTAGCTACACCAAGTAGTTCTAATGTAGTCTTAGTGGGACTTGCCTTGATGAGATGATGTTTGGTGTTATATTTCAAATACAAAGTTTCAAGAAATCAACATGAAATTAAACTATCAATATTACTAAAACTCTAATAACTTTTTTTTTTTTTTTGGTATGTAGTTTATTTTTCCAGTCTTAATAATAAGACTCTTATCTTTTAAGGTAGTCGTTTTGCCTCATGTTTTTACAGTTCTATATACACTTCCATTTCCTTCTGCAAGAGGCTCATGGTAGTAGTACACGGTGAAAAGATACATTACAGAGATCCAAGTTTGTTAAGCTGAAACTAAGATAATCATCTGGGTAGTTTAGTTCTTTGTGCATCTCCAAGAAAGAAATAAAGCTGTGTAATATCCACAGGTATGAAAAAAACAAGGAATGTACAGAAAGCTGTCATAGGACTCCTATTGACAAAAACTAATCCTACCATCCAGAAAAGATGTATTTTTCAATCCTACCATAATTCCAAACAGATACCTCATCTTCCATAACATCATGAACAGAAAAATGAAGTTATAAAAGTTAGACTTGGTTACTCCAAAGTTGAAAACTTTTCACTGCCCCTAAACCTTGAATGCTGCTTATGAATATCAGTGACATGGAAAATAGCAGGAATCCACATTTCCATATATATATAATTTTTTTTCCTAATAAAATATATTTTCCTATCTGCTGGTGCAGGTGGATGTGCTCTGAAGGAACCGTGGTATCTGGAGACCCCACCCAAGAGCTGGTTTATCTTGAAGGATTGCAGCCTGGGAGAAGTTAAGCCTGTGTTAGAGCAGGAAGAAAAATGTGAGGAGGAAGGAGCATCAGAAAAGAGTTCTTATGAACTGATCACACCCCCTGTTACCCATCCTCCTGCAGCACTTGGGCTGCGGGGCAGAGAAAGAGAAACTGGGGATGGAGTGAAGTTGACCCTGTGAAAAAAGGGGAGTGGGGGAAGGTGTTGTTTTAATTTCTCTTTGTTCTTCATTATCCAATTCTATTTTAATTGACAATAAATTAAATTATTTTTCCACAAGTTAAGTATCTTTTGCCCATTATGATAATTAAGTGACCTCCTCATCTTTATCTTGACCTGAGCTGCTTCATCTTATTTTCTTCTCCTGCCCTATTGAGGAAGAATGAGAACACAGCTGGGTGGGTATTTGGCAGTCAACCATGGTCAGCCCACCACAGCACCATAGCTGTTCGGATATTAATATCATGGGCCAACTTTAATTTACATGACTATTTTCTAAAATAATCTTTCATTAGGTTATATCACTGCCCTGGCTGTATGCAAGTTTGTGCTTTATAAGCCTGACTTTCTTCCTCATTTCCACAATCTGGGACTTTGTATACTTCTCAGAAGATATGCAGAAGATTGGTACCTAAAAGAGAGTATCAGTTCAACAGAATTATTGAATCATAAGCTAGATTTAATAAAATGACAATTTTGTTTAGTTGCACTATTTGTTTCAATTTATAAAGGTAGAAGGAAAGCTGACAATTTATGTGATGAAGACTTAATGTAACACTTCTATAAAACTGCAGTTTATAAAGTTAGCTACATAAATCATTGGTGCTGGAAATCTGCTGAAATATCACATTGAAAATTGTCAGTACCTTTAAAAGTCTGCATTGTGTACTCCAATCCATGGTAATACCAACTTGGACGGGATATAAATTTTCCTTCTGTGCAGTCAGAATGAAGCCTGACAGCATCAACCATATAATATTCTACAGGTGCAGGATGTTTACAACACTGTGCATTAAGGAAGTAATTAATGAAATGTCTCATAGCCCTGTGTTGCCAAAGCAAGGGAAGCATGGTACAAAGCCAATAGCTCTTGAAATATGGTTAATGTGCTCTTGAAATATGGTTAGTGTACTCTTGAAATAGAGCAAAGCCAAATCCCACAAAGTGCTCGTACTTCTTCATCCCAATCAATGGAAACCAGAGTGGAAGAAAGAAGGAAGAAAAAGAAATCAGGAAATTCTCAGCAATTAACACAATAAAGCTTTAAATCCTAAAATTCCATGAAGCTCCAGCTACAATGGGCAGCAGCAATCCTTATGCAGATATGTTGAGCTCTCAGGGAGGTGAATATAATCCCAGATTCCTCCCAGGTAAAACTGCAAGTAATTCTAATCAGAATATATCTATTCAACTTTTCTTCTTCCTTCCTTTCAGATGTGATATTTATTCCTCTGTTTTCTTTCTCAAAATATACTATATGTAAGTGTTAATAATGTTCTGTGATGCAGGAAATACATGACAGAATATACAAAATGGAATCAAGAACAATCCCAAAGATACACAATTCAACAAAGACAGTGTATGAACACCAAAATTATCATAAAGACAGTGAAATTTAACTCACTGAAACTACTCAATAAACAATTTATGCAATGAAGACTTTGATAACTCAGCAGAGACAAAAAGTAAAATGTTTGATAGTACTTTCCAAGTCACCAAAGCTTGGCTACTCAGACTATTCCTAAACATTGGCACTTTGTAGCTATATGATATAATGTCTAAATTAATTGGTCTAAGCACAGTCTTACCTGACAAAGATAAACGACTTCTTTTTTTCATACAGCTTTGATTTTCCTCTTCAGACTCCGCCAACAGCTATCCATTTTCTATAAACGTGGAGGTGATCATGAGTAAGCTATAACAATTTTTAGTTTTCACTCAATAACTTCCAGTGACATAAACATTCAGCTGGTTTTTTTCTCATTCAACTCAGTGCTTGTAATGAAGTTTCTATTTTTCTCCCAACCACTAATTAAGCTAAAAAAAAAAAAGAACTCACTTCTTATCCATGACAGAATATTTTTTAAACATAAAAGGCATCATTTAATTTCATTTTAATTTAATTAAATCCAGGGCACTATATTGACTACTGCTATGCTATCTCCTTCAAAGAACTTGGACAGATATGCGAGCCATGGCTTCCCTTTACAGAAACAATGTTGACTCTTAAGCAATGTTACTCACCCTTATTGGCCTCTTCTTAATATCTCAGCTGGCACTGTAAAGAGCTCTGTCTTCTCTCTAACAAGCCCCACCACAGTGTCTCGCTCTCAACCTGTCTACTTTCTTTTATTTTGGCTGTTTCAGTTCACAGGTATACTCATTCTAAAAATGGTTTCCCTAACTACTTTTCTGGTGAAGTTGCTACAAGCAGAGTGCCCCATGGATCTGCTCTCATATGTCCCAACATCTACAAGAGACACCTTTCAGTTTTACTATTTAATCCTGCAGCATTCACTCTGTAGATGATCTCTTCACCTTTATAATTTATCACAAAAGAATTCAAGAAACCATATTTATATTTGAAGAAATATAGCAGTAGTATTTAATATCAGAAATTAAGATGAGATGACATTACTGTTTTAGAGATGTCATGTGCGATTGACATGATGAAGTCTTCTCATGTCCAAGAGCTGCAAGGATCATCAAGCAAGCTTAGAGCTGCAAGCATAGGAACCTTATGAGCAGCTGTAGATACAACATGATACGGCAACAGTTGTTACCTGGTCCCAGAACTTGATTGCAATGGGAAACAGTCATGCCACAGAAGCTGTGTCTGTAACGCATGACCATGGTTACTACTTTGCATATGTACAAGGTTTGAAGAGCTTGGACTACAGGTTTGGTGGCCACTGTCTCTGATATACACTCCAGGGCATCTGCGGCTGGGTACCACTTCTTCCCAAGTGACTCTGCAATTGCTATTCACTGCTTCCATCCCAAGGTGAGAGTTAATAGCAGGCTGTTCCACCAGAACAAGAGCCTACTCTTTCATCCCTCATGGAAAGAGACAGCATGGGCTGACATTTCATCTCAGGAGAGGAAACAGAGCTGCAGGTTCCAGGGCAAGAGCTGGAGGAAAAACTAAAGGTAGGAGTCTTGTGCTCAATATGCTTTCTGGGGCAGGAAAACTTAATGAGGAGTAGGAAAAAGATAGACTTGCTAATTTAGGGAAGGAAAAGCAATGGGAAACAAACCCCATGGCCTGAGAAAAAGCAGATATGGGAAGGAGTGAGAGAAAATAGAAGGAGAAAATATTGAATGTTTAAATAACTGTGTATAAGGAATTTTTCCAAGCAAAATTTTAGTCACCTTTGACATTCAGAAAATACTCATTATTTCTGATATCTTTCAAATCATGTTTGGATATCATTAGTTTATAAAGTTTATAAAGACCTGCCTGCTACCTGAAACAAGGATTAAATGGAACTGAAGATATTTAAATAATAATAAAAAAATCTTATTGTCTTTCCTTTTCAAAACATTCATAATAAAATAGGACTAATATGTGTTTTAGAACTATTAAAAGAAAGCGTTTGAATTATTACAAAAATCTGTTCTTATAATTGATACCAGTTTTTGCACGTAGAGCTTTCCGTGGTGTTCTTTCCTTGTTTTCTCTATAAACTCACTTTTATTTTTCTAATGGCTTTAGCTAGTAAATGTACTACTAGGAGCTGTACTTCTTTTTTATTCTGAGGTAGTCTGGTTATCTTGTATTCATAAATATGCATAAGGATATAAGCAATTAGCAGAACTATTAGCATCAAATCTATTTTATGCTTCCATGAATATTGGTAGAAAATAACATTGATTTTGTTTCATTATAAGTACAGTTGTATATAATTATCTCTATATTCATCTTAGAATATTCATCAATACATATTGCATATTCTACAATTACACCAGTATATGCTTCTGATAACTGTAGCCTCCTAATTTATGTCAGAACAGAAGATATTGATTCACACTACACCATAGAAGCAATTTGGAACTGATGCTCGTCAGATTTCTAATGCACTACAGTTCCCAATTATTATTAGTGGAAAAAGAGAACTCGTGTGCAATAAATGCTCACGGAAAACTCTACATGAAAAATAAAGATATAATTATACGTGCTGCATTCTGCAAGAAGCTCCTGCCTATCCATACAGGACACATTGCACTGATATGTTAAACTATTCCTATAATTCTCTTACTACTTAAACAGCATTTTTACATCAGCCTAACTGTAGCTAAATTGGTGGTGATGTTCTTAGTTCAGAAATGAACTAAGATTTTCTGATTTCAATTCAAGGTTAGTACTTTTGCAAGAAGTGAGATAAAGACCTGAAGTTAGTCCTTTGCTCACTGGCTGCTACTAGTGCACTGCAGTTCCCAAAACTCTGTTACAGAATACGGTAGAATAAATTTCCATGCCTGCTGATGTTTTTATATCTTCCTGATCAACATTTAGATCTTTTCCAGGTACGTTTGCTAATGCTGTTGTATCTGGAGTGAAAGAGGCTACAGTTGGACCTGACTGTGAAAGACTGAGAAGAAGGCTTAGAGGTCATTCAGTTATCCTTAGCCTTCAAAGAAATATATGGACTTGTCAACTGCTATTTTGGTTTAGGCAAGACAACTAAATCCAGGTAGAAAGAATTGAAAAAATTGGTTAGAAAATCATTGAGGCTTTGAGTTTTATTTCTTTGTTTATTTGTTTAATGTAGTTCAGAAGAGATGAAGGATTCCTTCCTTTCCCTATGTATATACCCTCAAGCACAGCGACTCAAGCAAACTAGATTTTCACACTTCTGAATGTTTCCAAAGCCTAGAGTATTCATCAAACTTTATTGAGAGCTATGCAACTTTGGTATTGGTACTTTGGTGGATTACTATTTTTCTTTCTCCATGATTAGAAGCAGTGTTGTTATTCCTCTTCACTTCTTCACATCTTTATGCAGCTGCTCACAGATCCCAAGGTCACAAGGTGGCATATAATATGTTATAATTTGATCATTCTGAAGATGTTGTTGTTATGTCACCAGAGTGCATTGTCCTTTATTCTTTATATTCCAAATGATGTGCCATGCAGCAGACTTACAACTAGACCCAAAGCAGTAACAAGATTTGACAGTTTTTGTAAGGATTTTTCTGCTCAGCAACTGCATTCACATTGGAAAATATGGCGACTTAAATAAATGAGATAATGACAGTTCTCTCCCTCATTGTAGCCAAAATTCCAACTGTGCTGATTAAATTAAGCCCATTGTTAAAAATAGAACAGTTTTGCTGTATTAAAAAAGATGGCAGCTGCTTAATACATTTCTGGAGTCAACTGTATAGAAATCAGATTCTGGAAAATCCTAGCACCATTACCTTGAAGTTTAAGATATCAAGCCTTTCTAATAACAGTATTTTCTGGTAATTGCTTGTAGGGAACAGCAACATTCTGAAATTGACCTTTTTCAGAACTGTGAAGGTCAACATATCTGCTTAATAAATCCCAAAGGTGGGAACCATCATCTTCTGAAGTCCATCTAGGATAAGGTAAAGGCCTGAGGTTATAGCAAAGGCACCTTAACAGCTGTAGATGTGAATCACACAGTCCACTTGCTATGGTCATAAAGGCATAAATGAAGGACATATCACTACCATCATACTCTTTCAAATAATAAAATGTTGCTAATTTATAATTATTTTAAGTGAGGCAGTTTAGGTATTAAAAAAAGCCTAAGAGTCATTTAGCTGAAGAGATTTTTGGTTTTGTTGTGCACCACATATACGATGATGACTCTGTGCTGTACACCTGTATAGGAATCTGGATAGTGTGTTTCATTTCAGGTTTGTGAAATAGCAGCTAATTCAGTAATAAGTTTTTAAATTGTGTGTTATTGTATTGCTTGAAGAAATGTAAGACTGAGTTTAGTATTTGTTAAGAATTCATCATTAGCAAATAGCCTGTTGAAAATGGACAGAATTTCATACTATTTATCAGTGACATAATAACACATCTGCAGTTCATGATTTATATGAGTAATCAGGTGCGGGACCATACTGACCCAAAAAAAGAAAAGATGCACTTCTTTCCACTGACAAAGTGACAGCAGAACTAACCTTTTGTGCCACAGGATATTTTAAACCCTGTCTTTTGACACTGGAGAAATTAGTCAGTCATGCATGAGTAACTCAGCTGCTACTGATGGGATTTTTATTATACAGTTGACCATAGCATAGTGTTATTAATATCAAATAAAGGAGATATTTAGGTGAGATGAGATGGTGTGATGATTCCCCAGGAACATTCTGCCAGAGCTGCTTGTGTCTTCTGAGCTCGTGTGTCAGTATCTGGAAAAAGAGCTGCCATCAGTCTTCATCTCCCTCCTCTTGTCTCTTTAAGGTAGTTATTTTATTTTTTCTCTTTTTTTCATCTTTTAGAGCATGCCAACAATTCTGTGCTAGTGAAGATGCTAAAGAGTGAAGCATGAATGATAAATCTCACCTTTTGTGTTGCCATCAGCACATTCCCTTACATTTTATCAATATGTTCACAGAATGAAGAATGAGAAGGAGAATTTTGTATAGTAAATTAAATCTAAAGAAGGATCCTCATGTTAAAAAAAAAAAAAAAAAAAGCCTATTCTTGAAAAATGAGTTATTTAATACAGGGAGAATAAGCAAAGTAGTCAGAGAGTCAGGAGACAGACAACCTCATTCTCCTTCTGCCTTCTATTGTAATTAAATTCCCAGCCACACTCCCAAGCCCAGAAGCTTTGGGAAAGACACTGCCAATTCAATGAGTAGCAGATCAGATACAGAAGATAAGTTCAAATCAGCCGCTACCTAAAGGAGGAAAAGGAAAAAAAAATTATTTTTTTTAAAAAAAGGGCGCAATTTCAAAATAAGTTTTTAAAGACATTTTCCATTATGTTTCAGTCATTTCCCTCTATACTTTGCTTCCATATAACACAAGTAGTAGAGGGGAAGTAACATTGATGTATGTTTCAACAAGTGCTTTTGTAGCTATTTGCTTTTGTTTCTGCTACTTTCACATTCATTACTTGTCTACAATATTATATAGACAACAGAAGCTGTAGAAGCAGCTTGCTGCATTCTGTCTCTGGATATATTTGTGGGGTTTTTTTGGTCAATTTCTTGTTTTGTACAGCGAAAATTTCAGGACATAGGATGGGATCCATCACAACAAGGGGATTAGGATTCCCTAATGTAGGCATGTATACCAGAGTTAGTCACTTCTGCTTTCCTCAGCAGATAAAAACTAATATTTTAAAGCATGTTTCCTTACACCTTTACATAGATAACAATGTCAGTATGACAAGTATGCACTGGAATTGTTTCTCCCTTGAGTATGAGGAAAGCCTGATGTGACTCGCTCAGGTGCAGGTGATGTATTGTTGTCATGTTAAGGGTACAAGTGATGTTTGCCTTCTGTTATCTCAGAATTGTAAATACCTAAATTATCTTTATAAAGAAGATAACAAATTTCTCTCAAATCAGGCTCTTCATCTTGAAAATTAGTTCATTTTGTTTTCAATAGGTCTTATTTTGTATTAAAATAGACTGTATGTTCCCTGTGATTCTCTTGGCTTCACTGGAGTTGCAATAATTTATGCAATCCATTAAGCACAGTCTTCATCTGTAAGTACTCCTACAAGCTTTGGAAGAATTACTCAGAAATACATGACTTTACAGTGAGAGCAAGACCAGGTCGTATTTAAGGAAGTAACATGTTTACATACTTCATTTAGGTGAACTCAATACTACAGGTATGTATTATTTTTCAATTCTCACCATGAATCGACCCTAATTAAAAATTAGACAAGTAAAAAAATTTTTTTAAAATTTATTGTTTCCTTTTCACCTTTACAGGGTTAAGCAACCATTTTACACTGGAATCAACTTCTGAATTCTAAATAAAGATACTTGAGCTTCTTTTTAAATATTGGGAAGATATTTTTTGACCAGTGTTTTACCACTGTGTAATTACTTCAATTAGGAAAAGACTAATTAGAACTACAAAGAGCACAGAAAGTGGAAGACAGGACTTAGCTACTAAATAATGAATGCCAATACTTAATTTATAGTTAACAAATTAAACTCTCCCAATCCACATATTAATATTTCATATAAATTTTGAGGAAATTAAGGAAACATTGAGCATGCATAAAATGTACAGCTAGCTAGTAATACCAAAGCTGAATGTTTCATGTATATATAAAGCAATCTAGAAATCTGTGTATGAAGCACAGGGAATATTTTTGATATTTTGAACGTATAATGTATTTAGTTACTGCTCTGGGATTAATTTAAATAAAAAATGTAAAGAGGTTTTCCACAGTGCTGCAGAAGTAACAGAACAATTAATTTTCCCAGCCTTTCAATTTTACACATAAGGTTAGGAAGTAGGGAATATGTTCTTCTATTGAGGTATATGACTGAGTTTGAAATCTCTTTTCCATCAACATACTGCATACTTGATTTTCTAAAGACTTGCAAAATAGATGTTTGTTTGCTCTAGCTTGATATTAGTGCATGCTTGGAATATGAAGGAATTTCCAAAGAAGTGGAGTTCAAGGTGAATGACAGGAACAGAGATGTGTTTCTAGATGGAGATGAAAGAAACAAGAGAAAACCAGCATAAGACCTGGCTGTGTCTAAATAACATGTGTTGAGATAAACCGGGCAAAGAAAAGGAAAAACAACACCATGGTGATCAGTTCACATAGTAGACCATCCTTCAAAGAAGGCTGTATAGCTGAATGGTAACCTGCTGCTACAATGGCTTGTCTAGACCAGAGAACCATGGAGAATCCCAAACTTTGTAGGTTTTCTACACCTAGTAGTGTTACAATGCTGATTTTCCATGTGTAATTCCCTCCATTCAGGCAAGCAGTGTTTAACTTGATGATCACTGGCTGATTACTAGTGGGTGTAACTTCCTGATGTAACGTCTACTGACCACAAAGACATGGGAAATTTTTTCTTTCTTTTGTTCTAGAGATGATGGTGTGGGGTGTGGAAGGCATAGGAAAGAGGAAGACATGATACAGAGAGACACTGAAGAATGAGTCACAACCTTTTTCCTATTCTGACAGCTGTCCTGGTGGCTTGTGTATACAGCTATAATCAAGAATCCAGATGGTGTGAGTATCCAAAGCAGGGGCTAAATTTTCAAAACTCTTGCACTGCCCACACACAGCTTTGAATATTGACCTAGAATTTGGATCAAATGAAAGGATTATGCTGATTTTTTCACCCTTAATAACTGAACCCAAAGCCAAAGAGAAAACAGCTTTGTTTATCCATCTGTCTCCTTAATAGCTTCTACATTTAATAGGTTGGATTTTCACTTTTGTTTTTGCTAATTAACTAAATCTTTCCAAATTGCTTGCTACAATCCCTGAAAACATGGGCAATCTTTGCCCTACTCAAATGAACTAATACAATTTGAAGCTGAGAAATTTTATTACCCTGCCAGGTTATATGGACGATGTAATTTGGAGGGTTTTCTCAAAATTACCATTGAAGTCATGTTACACTTCTGCATTTTATTTTTACTGCATATTCCTAACTATTTCAAAATGCAAAAACTGAATTTAGTGACTTAAAAAACATAAATTACAACAATAGACCAATATCAGCTAGGCTGCCAAATCATCTACACAAAGGATGAATGGCTGATATTAGGGA
Organism: Actenoides lindsayi; assembly: GCA_025331215.1. Classification (NCBI taxonomy): domain Eukaryota; kingdom Metazoa; phylum Chordata; class Aves; order Coraciiformes; family Alcedinidae; genus Actenoides; species Actenoides lindsayi. Next base: position 95,665 of record WTSP01003736.1, on the reverse strand, counting down.
AGGAAATAACTTTTGATTCCATCGATGTATATGGAAACAGGAAAACCTGAGTTTGAACCCTTAGTTACCTTATAAAGAAAAGCACAAACACAAAATAATCAGACAGCAGCCACAGTTACGCTATTGTAACAGGAAGGCCAGACGTGTAAACAGTGATACTAGCAAGTTGGAAGGAAAGATTAGTGATTACCACATGGAAAATATGGGTGAGAGGGGAAGAAACCCACTGCTCGCTGCTTCTGATTGTAGATCTGTCTTTCCTCCTGCATACCCAGAAGACAGATACAAAATCAACCCAGAATCCAATGAACTTGCATATAGTTCTTAAACCTCACCCTGAAGTTTCACTGGACAATTTGTATACTTCTTTGTTAGAAGCCATCTATTCTAGAGGCAGGAAAAGTCTCAATTTTCCTGGTGCTTATTCAGAGCCAGACTGTACCATGGCGTGATCAACAGAGTCTTCCTCTGTTGGTATTTCTGGCTTCCTCAGAAGAGGCCAAGAAGAGGAGAGAAGAACACAAGGAGCCACTCTCATTATTTCTAGGCATGGAGCATTAATCGAATGCCTCTGTATTCCTGCATCCTGAGGAATTTTTTTCATGTTAGACTTTAGAATTCAGAGTTACAAGATTCTGCTCTCTACATATTGCCCAATAAGTATTGAGGGGTTAGTGCTTTTTGGTTGGAATTCAAGGGGATTTCTGCTTGCTTAAGGTCATAATCATGCTAGAGCAGATGAGGGAAGCAGAACTCGATGGTCCACAGGCTCTCAATAAGAAATGACCAAAGGCAGTGAAAAAACATCTGAAAAAGCAAGAACAAAGGTTATTGCAAGTTTTTTCTAGGGTTACTTAACTTCTTTAATGACTCATATATGTATATAATCATATACATATACTCATATAAACACAGTACACAGAAAGTAACCCAAGAAACTGTGATCAATTCTAGTCATCAGAAACATTGCCTAGTACTATGAAAACACTACTAACACCATAGACTCAGCTATATTTTGGCATAAGATCTTACTGACATATATGTATATGTGTATATATATATTAAAAAAAAAAAAAAAAAAGCCATTTTAGCCAACCCCAAACTAATTATTCACTTAAGACTCTCCCTCTTGGCTGAACTGAAGTTTTTAATTCTTGTATAAGAACTTCTCATATGCTGCAGATCCTTTCCTCCTCTAGTCATTTACCCTTTATTCTTCCAGCTCTTTTCAGTTCCTTCTTATGACCATCAGAAGTCATTTGGCTCTCCTAAGAGGTTCTACAGTCTAATTTAAGAAACACAGAAGATGTTTTCTTTCATTGCCCAAAATAATTTAGCAACTGTTCATTATTATCCCATATGCACCCAAATACATTTCAGATGACCAGACTAATAACAGTCTTTGAAATATTTCACATTTAATCATTTCAGTACTTTGCTCAACAAGTAGCTCCATTAATTACTGTGCAAATAAAAGACCATTCCAATAAAAAATAGGATGCAGAATACACCCCACAAAATAATTGTGTCTGTTAATTGAAATTCTGAATGTGACACTTCAAACAAAAGTTATGTCTGCAGTAGCTGTGAATTGTGAGATACTTGTGTTAATTATGTCATAAAGTTACATTTTCTTACATGTTTTTGTTTGTGTGTTCAAAATGTGAATTGTAGTAAATCACTTCATGTTATGTAAAAAAACAAACCTCTCTATTTTGTGTTGCATGAAGGGTAGTACTCACAGAAAAGAGAACTTTTCTGTATTATTGCTCAAACAGTCATAAATAAGAAGCATTCTGTAATAAATATGAATGTCATTATATGTGGACTTTTTCATTTTTATTTGTTCCCAAACTTAAAGTAAGACAGTGATTGATGGATGTGTGAAAACAATATTCCCACTACCAGTCTTGCCCTTTAGCAATCTCTCTGTACTTCTGTGCTATTTCAAATAATCACATCCTCTGGTGAGATCCTAATGAAGATGTTTATGATTGCCTTAAACCAAATGCAATATTCATTTAAAACTGATACTGCTTCTCATTGCAATGGATGCAACCACAACAATGTATAGACAATGCAACTTTCCAGCCTCAGTTAATACACAGAAACAGTTACATTATAGTAGTGAACTTAATTCCAGTATCTCATGTGATGTTGTTTTTTTTTCCCTTTGCACTAAGAAAAGACCATGATGAATTTGGAAAAATATGAAAGGAAATACAGGCTTTTCCAAGAAAAACAGTCTGCTGTGAATTACAACGTTTTAGACTCTTTAGGTGGTCATGTGCAAAATATTTTTAAAAATTTCTCTTTACTCCTTCCATCAAGAAATAATGCTACTGTACATGAGGAACATTAATCATAACAGTGAGACTAGTTGTACCAGTGAGATGACTTGCCCTCATAAGACAGGATGAGGTTTTGATCACTGTAGTTGGATGGCTGTTACAAGATATATAATCAGCATCTACTGCAAAATAAAAAGTTCTTTTCTTCATCTGAAGTGACATTTTAAAACCAAACTTTTTGTTTCTGATTCAGCTCCACATCAAGCTGACAGGAAAAAGAAGGTACACTTAATTCAAAGAAAACAATTTATTTTCAGCAGAAAAATATATTAAAAAAAAAAAAAAAGTTCTTTTTCTTGTTACTTACATTTTGAATTTTCATAGTGATTTGTTGAAAAAATAGTCAAAGAAAACACTTCTCCTGAAAAGTGTTTCTTTTTGTCCAACTTCACATTTAAATGATGTGATTTAAATATAGGATTGTCCAATGGTGGTATTTGTAGCTTAATCCCTCAGCCCACAAATATTTTCCATGCTCCAAGATTAAAAGGACTGTCTGTTCACTTACAGTCTGGATTCCCAGTCTGATCCAACACAGTGGATCTACACAATCACATAGGATGCTGTCTAAAATATGTCTGAAATAGTTCCAGATGGCAAATATAATCTGGTTTCATGTGCTGATTCATTTTCAATGTCCTGGAAGTATATCTGTTTGTTAACAGTCTTTTATTCTCTGTTTCACCAGTGGGAAATTGGGATATGAGATGTCATATTCTATTTTCTTGGATATTCTTTGCACAAGATTTGAATCAATGCAGAGCCAGACATTATTTTACCTATTCCTCCTTCCATTCTCAAAGAAAGTAGGGTTTAGTCTTCAGTTTTGCTTTCACATGTTTCAAATAATATATGTAAAAAAACAACCTATGTTTTAGGTTTCCAGGTATGTAACATAATGCATCATATTGTATTTTGTTTATACAAACACAAATATATGAAAGTAGTCCTTAGTGTGAATTCCATCATTCAGGAAAGAGAATATCTGAATCTTCTGCTAATTACAGAAGCTGTGGATTACACAAATCTGCAGATCTATTAACTTTGAAATTACCTGTCTGATACGTATCAAATGCAGCCAAAAAGTGAAAAGGACTGCATGTAAGTGTTGCTGGTTTAAAAGCTATTTTTCTCCCATAGTGTACTGGATCACAAAGGTATTTCATGTCCTCTAAGTTTTCATGCCTGTAGCGCAGACAGCAGTTAATGGCATTTCTGTGTTACAAACCATCCTGGATTAAAAGAACTTCAATGAGACATGAAAGTAAGCTAGGCTAGGAACAAAAGAAAGAAATTTCAATCTAGGTAGGTCAACATTCATTTACATTTCTCAGAGTAGCATCAAATAATTGCAGAGGCTAATCAGAGTCTGCTTATAAGAAATACATGTGTGTTTAAAGGGCAAAAAGTCTGAAGCATCCAATATGTGATAAAAATAGGAAGAAATAGTAATATCAACCTACTGAAGCGATAATCTGGTTCTTCAAGCATTCTGGTTTTGTCATTTGCTCTACTTTCTGTGGACTTTTTCTCACTTATTAGCAATGTTTATAAGGAGAGGACACATTGAAAAAAATAAGAACAGAACTAATAAAAATAGCCTGAAGGGCAAAATACACAAACAGATGGAAAGAGTCCAAACAGATCTGCTATACTGAGTGCTTCATGCATTTCACCTTGGTTGAGCTAATGGTTTCCAAGTAAATTGATCCAAACTTATCTTCCTTAATAGTATTAGAAGAAAAATGTAAAACACACTTGGTAAATAAAACTGTTGGTCTCAACTAACTTGGACAATTGCAAACAAAGGATGCCATGTTGTATGTATTACACTTCGGTTATTTTAGCTTCTTTTACTAAATATAGTCCCCTATTTATGAAAGGTATAGTTCACATTTTCAAGGACAGCACTGTGGAAATCTGAAGGGCCTTCTCTCTATTCTGTTACTCTGCTGCCAGGCAATTAGTCATAAGAGGAGAAACAAAGACAGTATTTCTCCTTGAAGCATACGAAGACTCACACTGTGAAGAAGCAATTTTGCAATTCTGAATTATGGACTGATCACATGACCTTGAAGCTCCCTGAGTTAGAAGGCAGTTCCCATTAATGGGTTGACAAAATGTCATCTTTGTCTCTGAGCGGCTGCAGAAGGGCAAGATGTACATGTTCCTTGGCAGCAATCAGCCAAGCAATCAGACCTGAGGAGGTTTCATTCTGCCTAGGACTGCAGAAATGGGCAGGCAGCTGCAGAGGTGATGCTCACCCAAAAAGGTATCCTCTGCACCTGTGGGAAGGCTTGGGCACATCACCTTCTTTCAGCAAACAAGGCAAAGCCTGAGTTACCTATGTCACTGTCTTGGTGTATCAAAACGTAGGGTTCCAGCCCACCTCAACAAAATTGGTAACTTGAGAAGACCTAGTCCCAGTGCTGGATATGTTTGCATAGGTTTTCAAGATCAAGCTTTATTTTTGCAAATGAAATTTCAATAGAGAAAAATACTCTGATAATAATATGAGTTTTATTAAAAATAAAGTGCCTAATTCCTCAGTTCATCACTAGGATTACATTAATAAATTTCCATGAAGTTATAGTCAGTGACAAACTCTCAAGATTTGCATCATCATAAACCTAGAGTAATGTACAGTGGAATTTTTGCCCATTACGTGTGGGGAGTATGTGCATAGCAGAACATTTTCAGTGATGAAGGCAAAGTTTGGGTGGGAGTGGAAGGGTGGGAGTAGGTCTTTCTTTTTCCATCTTCCTCTTTTATGTATATTATGAACACCATCTTCCTCTTTTTTATATATTATGAACATTGTGTGAAATTAATTTGCTGATCAAGTGTCTGATGCAAATATCATTTGTTACCTACTTGAATGGATCATTTTTCACAATACGAAAGATAGCAGGAACAGATGGATAATGTATTAATATCTTCACACTATTATCTCAGATAAGATTGACATTCATTGAAATTCTAGACTTCATGATTCAACTATTTTAACAAGAAAATGTTAATGCAAGGCAGTTAATGGTTTATTTTCAGGACTTAACACATCTGACTTGTAAATCAGTTGGTAGTGTTTGGCTTTGTAACAGAATATAACTTCTTTAGCTACAACAGCTTCACTTACTATAACAGAACACTTTACTCTTCATCTACTGTGTGGAAAGAAAAACTATATATTTACCACCATCAGTGGCTTTATTCATAGCACTAAATTCAACTCTCAGAAGAAGGCATTTATAAGATTGAGCCATAATGCATAATCCTACCACCAAGACAGAAAAAGCAGAGGACAGAGAGGAAAGGTTACTTTACTGCACCAAATCTGCAGCAGTAACCTTTCTGAGTGGTGGAATTAGTGTCCAAATGTACTTGTGAATAGCTTTGCAGACACATTCCTTTTGGTTTTTATTATAGCACATTATAAACTACTCTTGGAGCTGGTCAGATCAGTCAATGAAAAATGGCTCCATTAGATGCAAGAGAAGGCACGATTAAGATAAAAAACAATCCATCCATTTTAGGTAGATGAAAGCGTGTAAGTTAAAGTATAACTTTTCTTTTTCCCTAATATATGGACACTTCTAAGGGCTGAACCTGAAAGCTGTTATTTCACATTGCCCACAAGACATGTTAGTAGAATGAGATAAAGCATAAAGGAAACCCTCAGAAATGCTAAAAGTGTGCTCAGGGAATTTCCCCAAAGCATATAGTTCTTAGTGTGACTTTACTGCGGAAGTCTCTCTCTTACCTCTTTTCCATATCTATGCAGAAAGAGTACTGGAAACAAGAGCGGTTTAGGAGCATCTAACACCAGCATGTGTTTAGGCCAGATGGTTCTCCTGGGAGCAGCCTGTAAGATGGTGAGAATTGTTTCGGCTCCTAACTGTTCTAGAGCTAGCAATGGTAGTCACATTGTCTTTCACAGGTGCAATGATATGAACATGTAATCCCAAACATGGATACTAAGTAGACAAAGGATCTGGGAAAGAGGCTTCTGACCTCAGCACGGTTTTGCAGTAGTGACATTTCTCTAACTGGCAGGGATCTGATCTTCATTTATCCTGCTGTAATCAGAAGTTGATACAAACCCAAAGAAGTCATTGCAGGTCTTATTACCTGGGTCACCAATTCCAACCCTAAAAAAGTATTTTTTGAGGTTTGCTTATGCAATGGAGGTACAAAACTTGAATCACCTGTTTTCTCTGAATCTGTATGAATTAGCAGAATGATAGAAATATCAGACAGACATAGACACATAGAAGAAATTTACCTTCGGGACTTTTTAATATATTTTAGTATTGCCCAGTTTAAATGATCTAACATAGACAAATTATTTGCAGTGATATTTTGGCTCTGCTCTGTGCTGAAATATACTAGGATTTCTGAAATAAATAAAAGTAATGTGAAGAAAAATTTATTTAAATTAAAAAAATAAAATAAAGTCAAGGCAGTCTAACCAGAAAATGGTGATAGAAAAGCAACATATTTATTGTCATTTAACCTGGAAATTAATATTGCAATGTACCATATATTTCTATTGAGATCCAAGTGCTTTGATGCTTTGAAAAACAGACCTCTTGAGGAGTAATGGATAAGAAAAGCAATCTAATTCAGATAAATTAAGAGTTCTGATGACTTTGATGAGCCTTTATCAGAGGTTTTGACACATCATGCAGTATGAGAAATGAGAAGGAAAAGAGCAAGCTGAAGCAAAGGCATGTGTGTGAGTCTGTCATCAATGAACACGAGGCTGCAAATGTCAGCAATGGGTGATTCCTAACGGAAATGATCACAACTTGCAAGGCAGGATGACCTTGACAAGTCTTTAACAGACAGAACTCTTAGCCAAAAATAACATGTAGTGAATAAAAATGAATAAAAGTATATAAAAGTATGATGAATGCAGAAAACTATAGGTTCCAGACCAAGTGATCTGTCAGATAGGTGAACCATAGAGAATACACATAGCAAAGATATGACAAAGTAGAAAGCTGCCATTACTCTCAAAGATGCTAGCAATGAGAGAAATATCAGGCCTATGTTAATTCCATTAGAAGCATATAAATTGTATTTTGACTAAAGCTGAAGGAAGCAGCCTTACCATCTACAGACTGGAGTAACATTATCACCTTCACATGAATGAGATACGTAAACTTTTCCCGTTAGTGGAGAAGTATTAAAGGGAAATATTTTACATATCACAGGTTACAGGAAGAGAATTTATTTGTAACATAAAAATGTTTTACCCTTACAACACAATGAAGACAAATACAACAGATCCAGACAAACCTGTTTCATGTTGTATCTCTGGATAGGCACAACCACTTCCCTCAAGGGATAATGAGAAAGTCCCAGCTCTGTTCTGCCTTCCTGTTCAGTACCCTTCAAATATCATGAGAATAAACATATAAATAGGTGTTTTATTTAGATTTTCTCTGGGATTTAAAACTCTCTTTGGTCAACACCAAAAATCAAGCAGAAGTCCAGTTTAAGGTAATGACAAGTTGACTATTTTTACAGTAGCTGAAAATTTTGAAGTATGATCAAAGGCTGCAATAAGGACAGTGCTTTTCAGATGCAAATGATTTACATACTTTGCTAGTAAAGAATGAGATGTGAACTTTTCTTTTCCTGTTACTGTTATTAATAATTTGTTGTTAAGGTTTTATTACTATTTATTATTAAGTAATTATCAAAATGATTACTTGAAAATTAATTCTTCTGTGATGCATAGAAGTCTATGTTCCTACAGAATAATACAGTTTACTGACATCACAGCTTTCAGAGAAAGTTTCACTCTTGAAGTCCTATTCAACTTCAACAGAAATGTAGGTGTCTGATAGTCCACAAAGAGTATGCAGCAAAACTGGAATTGTTCCAATATAAATAAATGTTTATTTTTATGCAGATTTTATATTTTCATTACATTAAATTAAAAAAAAAAATAAAATAAATCTGGAGATAGTTCTAGGTTGAAAAAAGAATAATCCAAGAATGAGTTTTCCTATTAATCCATGTGTCAGCAAAACCAGTCTTTGAATGTCACAATAGTTTTAATGGATATGTTACATTATTTTGAAGGAGTTGTTGCTAGTATTGCTACATGTGACTTTTTCCCTCAAAACTACTAACTTTTTTAATCTCTAATAACATATTTATTTATTTATTTTAATTTATTTGAACATTATTATGCTATCTTTGCAGTCTTTGATGTTTCATCATGCTTTCAGATGGTTGTATTATAAATCATTATCTTCTGATAATGAAGATTCACCTCCTCTGAAGCAAGTAGAAGAAACATCATCAGCTAGTAGTTCCACTGGGGTCTAGTTCTTTCATGGTTGTTAGATAAAATATATAGTGAAGAATCAAAGATGTGAAAGACAACACATTTCTCTACTTCATGCTTCTCCTGGCCCAAGAAGCATTCAGATAATCATTGGAAAGAGGACTTAAAGAACTGTCTCAAAGTGCCATGGCTTAATCTGTGGGCTGGGAAAACCATGGATTTAAATATTTTTTCAGCCTGAGGAGTACCTGAACTTCAGCTGTCCAAGTGACAGGGAATATCCTAGTCACTGCGGTTTTGCCATGAGGGTAAACTGATCTTATTTCCCTGCTCTACCACATGTTTCTGGGGTCCACAGAAGAGGGAAAGTTCCCTGACTCTTTGGAGCACAACTCCAGCCCTGAGCCACCTGCAGGTATTGGCAAGTCTGACACATTGAGGAATCAGATGACTGAATGAATTGGCATGAGTTCAGACACCCTTAGCACGGTACCTTACTGGCCAGCTCTTTTGAGACACTGAACTTCGGACTTAATATCAACAGTAAAAAGCACTTGAGTGGATTTGTGAATCCAAAATAATGTTTTAAGGATTATCTAAGTGTCTGCATTCTAGTGAAATAAATGAGACTTTAGTATCTCAGAGTCTTTAAAAATCCAACTATGAACAGATTAAGCAAAATACCCAAGACAACATAAAAATAAAGTACACATATTAGTGTTTGGACCAAGGGCAGGGCCTGGATATTATATTTCAAAGTATTGACAAGTCCTCCCTATTCTTTTCTTCACTTGAACTCAGAAGACTTCGTGACTATGAATAAATATTATTTGTCCAGTTTTAATGTTGACATTACAGAGTAATGTTTTTGACAAACACTGAAGATTTTCTGATGAGATGTAAATGCACATTCAAAGTTTTTTTTCATCAGATTTCCTATGTAATCCCTGAAAAGGCACTCCAAGGTTTCCCTGTTCAGTCCGGAATATGAATCTGCACAACATTCTGCCTGGAGCAAGTAGAAATTTGTTTTGAAAACAAAACAAAGTAAAACAAAACATCCAAAGGAGTAACTGCATTAAGAATTACCCCCAAATACACTTCCTTTATAAACAACCAACCAAAACAAAGTAAAAAATAAGCAACAGTGTTCCACTAGACCTTATCTTTAATATTCTTTTTTTTTTTTTTCCCCATACAAGGAGACAGTGGCATGAAATAGAAACACAGGACATTCAAAGGTGTGGGGAAAATAAGAGTATACGAAAACAAGCCCTAAAAAATAATTTTTTTTAAAAAAGTTTGTTGTAAGAAGAGTTAAATAATAAATTATACCAAAAGTACTCATACAAGTATGTGGTGACAGGTAAGTACAAGGACACTTTTTACTTCTGCTAATATCCACAGAAGGAACAGTAAATTAAATTAAACTGAAGGGAAGAATTTAAAACTGATAATAATTATCCTTTTATACAATACATAACTAGCCTTTGTTCATTATACCTACATCTATCTTTTTCCATAAAAACAATAAAGTCAAACCACACCATAAAAAGATGCTGAGGCATTACTTTGTATTTTATGAATGAACATAAGTATCCTCTATTAGAGAAAAATAAAGATTATGGTGACTGAAAGGAGTTCCCATGGGGAAGAATTACCATTGTCCACTATGAGTTTTTCTATAGTAACCTTGGAAACCATGTTGCTCTCTACCCACGAAAATATAGACCTGAACTGATGAGAACTGACCAAAAAATGTTTCCATCCTAAATGCAGCATCACGGAAAAAAAAAATAATCTAAAATCTTCTGGTTCTTCCTTCCCAAAACCAATGGAAACATTACCAGTGAGTTTGTTTAGAGCTAAATAGGAGTTTAAATACGAATTTTCTTAATGACCATGATTCTTGAGCTACATGATTTCATAAGCTGCATGTTGTGAAGTAGTCAGTAGGGTTACTTAATTGTTTTAAAGGCTGAAGCTAGGATGTCTGGAAGTAAAACTTCGCAAGAACATTAAATTGAGCATCACTTTTCATGAAGATGAGTCAACTTTTTTTTTTAATTAATCAATCTAGAAACTTAAGAAATATTTTAAATCATAATAAATACCTAATTTCTTGATAAAATATGGAAGAGGCAGGGTGCTTGTTATTTAAATCTTCTACAGAAAAGTTCAAAGGAATAAAATGCCTGCATGGGTCTATATGCCTTAGGTTCTGGGGCAGCTGATCCCTGTGTACATTTTGTTGAAGTTGCCTTTGATACTTGTTAAATACTGAAGTGAGTTTTTTTAATAGTTACAAATTTTAAAATCCTCTGCAGCAGGGATTTTAAAAAAAAAAAAAAAAAAAAAAAAAAGAGGCTGTTTTACAATACGAAGGAAAAAAAAAATCCTTTTTAATAGTAATTGACAAGAGAATTTGAGGCACTTGGCAGAGAGTGAAAAAACTCTCATGTTTCATATTTTTTTACTATTTATTATCAAGCAACTTATAAAGATTGGAAGATTTGATTTATTTTATTTTATTTGATATTTTTTATTTTATTTTATATGTATCTTATTTTATTTCATGATTTGATATTCTTAAATAAAAATATTCCATAATATAACAGCATGGATCTAACTTTGTGGCTGTCTTTTGAGTTCTAAGGTGTGTAAATTTGTATCTACACAACAACTTACATTATGGTTATGAACTGAGTTAAAGCTCGTGGCAGTAAATAGATGTCTTCACCTTGCTTACACAGATGAATAGGACAAGCAAATGTAGAATTTGCCTTGATGGACAGAGGACACAATTAAAAAAACAATTGACTAGGGGTGTTGTAGATCAAATTCTTGAACTGCTACTGGTATCAGACAGGAATCAGATCAATTCTATTTAATGAGATAGTGAATTACAATCTTATAATTTGATAGGCACATTCTCCCCAAATTCTTCCCCGTAATTCCATAGTACTTCCTTCTTTTTGTCTTGATCTGACCTACTTCTGGGTCCAAAATACAATCTTCATCACATTTTCCAGCTGTGATTTTATATTTTACAATTCTGCATTTCCTTTGGGGCTCTTTCTTTTCTAATTATCACACTAAGTAGATCTGGCTCTCTTGCTCACAGCTTGATCACTTTTTTCATGTGTGATACCATCTGCCTAATAGGCTTCCTTATCTGGCCTAAGGAGAGAGGGGGGTGGTGTGGCTGTTATTGTAGATTCTGCTGTAAAATCCCCAGAGATTTAAATCCATATTTTCTGATCATTAAAAAAAAATCGTTCTCATTTTATAGCTGATTTCAGCAACAAGTTTTTTAGTCTCATGTAACAGAATATGCCTTTTCTGTAGCAGGTTCATACAATGCTCATAGCAAGACTATAGCCTCTTACAATCTTTCCTATTCAAATGTGCACACCCAAGTAGAGATAGTCATCATATGCGTGCCCTGAAAGAAACATATTTCCTTTATTCTGTCTATGGGCAGGGCAAAATTCTCACCTAGCACAAATCAGTTGATCTGATTGCTTTTATAGATTTTAATAATGCAATACTGATTATGAGAGCAAACCTAATAATTTTATGATGATTGTTCTCTTAGACAAATTAATAATAGAAATGCTCCAAGAAATTAAATACTCAGCTGGCAGTGAGGAGTGTGGGTGCCTGGGGCTGAATTGAGATGATCTTGTGCAAATTCCATATCTCTTCTGGAAGAAGGATCCTGCTTTTTGTGTGCAATGATGCCCATGGCTTAAGAGCCAGCATATTACCATCTAATTTATTTACTGTGTTATTCATTGGTTAATCATTTCTTTGAACTCAGTGATACAGAATACTATACAGAAATATTCTCTAGTGCACAGTGAAACACCTCCTCCCCAGTAGAACTCTTTTTTGTATATCAGGAGAAATGTATAAAACTAGGCAGACAATATTTAGCAAAACAAATCTGTTCTGCAAATTTTACTTTCCCAAGGGATTGACCTTTGAAAGGTTTTTTTTGAAGTGTTTGACCTTTGAAACTTTGAAAGAAGTTATAATTGGTACTTGGAGGTAAAACAAGGTAATTCAGTCTGCATCAGAAAACAGGGAACAAACATCTTATTTTCTGAGGCTCACATCAAAAGCTAATGCTTGGAAACTGTTATCGCACTTTTCTTCACACTTTATGAAAGTCTGGCCCTCTCAAATTTCATGGAAAAATCTCTCTTGATTTCTAGACGACCAAAATTTTATTCATATTAAGCCACTATTTGATCTGTTGTCCTGGTTTGAGTGAGAACAGAACTAATTCTATTCAGTAATTTTACTTTTCAGCTCAGTTCTTTTAACTAACTGCACTTTCTGAAGTTAGCAGCCTGTTTTCACAGACA
>WTSP01003736.1:71919-82540 GCA_025331215.1 Actenoides lindsayi | reverse complement strand
CTCGCTGAATGACCTGAGGGTTTATTGAAGGCACAGAGCAATAACGACACCAGAGAGTGTCTATAGTATTATATTGGTGCCCTAAATGTCTGAGCAAAGAACATCCCATGCAAGGAAAGACATGACAGGTTGGATCCCTCTCTATTTCTCTCTCTCCCAAAAAAAAAAAACCCAACCCATGCTCACTCACTCACTAATTATTTTCTAATTATCTCCTCATAACCAGAAGGAAAATCTGCAGATGGGAAGTTTACTGCAGCCAGGTTAAGCAGAGGGGCTCAGAGCTGGCTGAGTTTCTTCCTTTTTTTCTGAGGAAATTCTCCTCCAATTCCTCTCCCCACCTCCTCTTTTATTGCCAGCAACCTCTTTCAAGTCCTTGTTTGGATACTTCACCTCAATGTTTTCCTTATGTACTCCAGACTGTGATCAAAGGCCCTTCGGTATCCCCTTTGTAGGCAGGATCCTCTCTGCTGCTGCTGACAGCACTGACTGGGGCTGCCTCTCCAGAGAAGGCAGCAGAAAGGTTAAGAGGACCCACTATTATAACAAATAAAAACGCTGAAAAATAATGCATGTTTTAGACACCACTACTCTTTTTCCCCTAACCTCGCTGTACTTATTCATAAAAGTCAACAATGCTGTCCCCTGGTAACCTCTGAAAACGGTCTATAGAGCAAGATCTTCTGCTAAAGCCAAGAACAGGAAAGAAATTTTTAAAAACTTAAATAAATTGCTTCTTCTCTGTATACATCCTACTCTGTTAGCACGTTCAAATATTAGGTTTTTACACACAGACTTCAAAAGTTCATTTTTGCCCCTGCTGCTTGCCGTGCCTTTGCATGCTGTCGTACAGCAGCTCCCTTATCTCAGCTCAAAGCTGGTCTGTGGTACTGGGGCTGAGCTCAAGAGGCGGCAGCCTGGCAAGCAGTCTGTCTGTCTTGCAGCTGAAACTGGGATAGTTCCCCAGCGAGAACAGAAAAGAACAAAGGAGTCTGTAATGCTACGAGAGGACTACAAGGAAACACAGGAAGGATCTCATTCTTGTTCGGAGACAACAACAACAAAAAAATCCCATCAAAACACTGAATTAACATTTTTAAGCAGTTTCTTTGTTGCAGCCCAGCAGTCAGAGCAGCAACACAAGCAGACCTCAGGAGATGGCACGCAATAGCGTATCTTGCACAAAAACTAAATACACAAAACTTACCAGCACTACTTTGTGCTTCTTTTGAAGCCAGAAAAATAACAAGTAGTGCTTTCAAAAGAGCATAAATAACTCATGTGTCCAAACTCCACGAAGTTTCAGTGAAGTTAACCGCTTTCCTTCTCTTGAGGCTCCTCTTACCTACACGGTTATTCAAAAACTTACTGCAAGTGAAGCAAATCATGAAGATCAATGAGGGCTAGATTCAGAACTACTCAGGAAACATTAAAATCATTAACATATTTAGTTCTACCTTGAGATAACAAAACCAAATTACTGCTGAAATTCGGAGCTGGTGCGGAAGCTCTGCATATAGTGTACTCACGTGTCAGGGCTTTGGCAGGCAGAAGGTGCACCAGAAAGCTGTCCCTGCCCACATCACCTATTAATCAACCAGATTCGTATGAGAATGAGGAACCATCCAGCGAGATGCAAAGTTCCTGAGACTGCATTTCGCCTTTTTTCCTCAGCAAAAGAGGGTGGATAACTCTGTAAAAACGTGTCGTTCCCCCTCTGGTTTCCACCACCACCGTTAGGACTTTGCAAATGAAGACTCAGTGTGTATAGATTTAATCTCCACTGGGCATTTGCTTTATTCCCCTGACTGTTCTTACAAAGCAGACACAGTGAAAGCGACTGCTGACTCCTCTGTCTGGGCATTAGCACCGAGGCACCAGCGACCAGGTCAAGAGAGACAAGCTATGCACCAATAAACTATTGTGCCACTTCCAGCGTGAGGCCACTTAAACTGCATCTAATCCCATGGTTTTGCATGCCCGACCGAGACAAAGCAGGCAAGGCTGCACCTAAATGCTCCCTTTCCCTTTAAACATAAAGAGGAGTTTCCTGATCTAAACCCAGGGATTGAGTCTGTTGTGCAGCTTCATTTGACGCTGTCTTGTTTTTCCTACTCATAAAATCAGTGCTTACAATGTGCCAAATACACTTCCCCTGTGCCTAAGTACAAGGGAGATTAAAAAAACTAAAATGGTCAAAATGTTCTCTCATCCCCATTGAATACGGGCTGCCAGTGCTGCACAGAAAAGCACTGTTGGTGAGGATGCACTCCCTTCCCTGGACATTCCTGACAGCTAGGATATATTAAACATTTTAAATTATTAAAATCTCCAGGCACCCCACGGACAACCCATGCGCCTCCATACCTCATAGGTCATGCCCTTAAAATCTGTAACAAAGGCCAGCAACTTCAATATTCCAAATATCCAATAAAAATGAAAGATTGTAGAATGGCATCCAAAATGCTCCTTGTCCTCGGGGAGGCAAGGTCAGCATGGGCCTTCCCTCACTAAACACACTCTGCTTTCATAACTCTCATTTATGTAGACTATATGAAATCAGCTGCGTGCTAGATTTAAAACCCACATTTCATCCTAACCAAAAACATAAGTGGAGGAGAAATAGAAAAGGATCTTAACAGCAAATGGTAAAGGCATTCATAGGTCACAGTATATTCATTTTTTATTATTAAAATTCTCGAAGATTAAGAATTGGAATAACCTGTTACACTATCAACATCAATTAAGGGTCCAAACTCAGTTTCTAGATGCTGCATGGAAGCACACACTCACCAAGTGCAGGAGAGATTTATATTCACCTAAAGCAATGCAATGGAACTATTTTAAAGTGCAGGGCTTTGGACAATTTTTAATAAGATTAGTCGGTCACACTGTAACAAGGAATTGAAATAAATGGAACTTGCAGCAAGCTGGAGCAGGGCACTTCAGGCATGAGGCTGTACACATATAGCCATGTACATAAATGTGTCTGTGTACTGAACTTAATTTACACAAGATCCTACCCAAGCGAAGCAAATCTATAAAATGCTTTAAAAATAACCTGCTGTAATTTCCAGTGGATAAGGCTGAGAAAGGTAAAGAGGTTTGCTCAAATAAGGTTCTCTTTTCCTCTTTGCTACAAACCAGTGTAACTTGTACCTGGCCATGGAGGAAATTCAGAAGACAATTTCAAAGAACAAAAAGATGGAGGGAGAGAAGGGGCACCATTATCCAGCTAGTGCCTCACACTAGCACAAAGTCAGCAGCAGAAGCCAAGCACTCTTGTGACAGGATTAATCCTGCCCACAGCCCCCCACCATCCTCCTCCTCTGAAGCACGTGGCCATGCAAAGAGGATAGTCATGGGAGCAGACATCAAAATACTTAACAAATGGCATCAGTTCTATCACTTTATCACAGAGGAGCTTGAAATCCACTGTGCAAGTTTGTCAGACTTTGTGTATCTCAGATGAACTGATACAAGGACAGGGAGAGGTGTAGTGGTTATGTTATCACCAAAGCACTGGGGAGAGAGGGAGTCAAAGATGTTTCTAAAGAACAAGCAAGCAACGACTGCTTAACATACATTTGCAGCATCAAGAATTGGAAGGTGGAAGCAACAGTGATACAAAGCTTGGCACTGAGCAAAGGTTAGTTGAGTGGCTCATGGAAGTAAGCACTCTTGCCATTTGTATCCCCACACAGTTTTGCATGATCATCCTACTTTCAAAACACTTCAGTCTTCACAGAAACTTTTTCATAATCTAGGCTATCCTTACATAAACTGTAAATTTGTAGATGACTTTGTGCCTTCCAAGCTATTATTTTCCCTAGCTTTTTGAATAGTAAGTCAACACTTGCAGAAATTTATGATTTAAGAAGTTGTTTATTAATGAGAGGTCATCTAGGTTGAGGAGTTAAAAAAAATTCAACAGTCCAGTTTAATTACATCAAGCACAGGAACTGAAGTGGCCTGAATGCATCTAAAATACTCTGGGGGCTCCTAAATAGAGTATAAGAAAATTCATAAAATCCTTAAATATTGGTATGAATATGCTATGCACATTGAATCTCATTACTATTATTTATAATTTGACAGTAGCAATAAAATGATTGTCATTTTCGAGACATTAATCAACAAGCTTACACTAAAAAAAAAATAAATACACACATTGGCCAATAGAAAGGAATAGGCAAATAAACTAAGCAGAGATAATGAGAAATTATTACATTTCTATTTTATCACTGTTAGGTACTACAGTATTGCATAAACTCTTAATACATAAAGAGTAGACTGGTCCACGTATCTACATAAGGTGCCCTTTGATTATGGAGGCGAGGCCCCTTTTTCCCCCCATACTGAGACAACATCTGTTGGAAACATCTGGAGATGTCAGACTCACCAGAGGGCTAACATTAGGAAAGGAAGGATCCCAAACCACAGGAGCACTGTAGTTTAAAGCACTGTCATCCAATGGTATTAATGTCACCTAGGTGCCTGTACTAATGGATTATCATAGCACGCATGACACTGGCAAAGCATTCTCCAGTCTCTTCTGGTGAAAAGTTGTCCTTAAACTATAGATACATATTCTTGTGTAGAAAAACTGCTTGAGAAGCCAAAGAAATAGAGACTGTTTCAGCCTACTTGAAGGGTTTAAGAATGGAGACGGCAGTACTTAGAACACAGGAGCTTCGTGTTTATCTTTTAGGAATTTCTGGGCAAAAAGCACTGGGTGAAGGGATTGGCAGAAAAGACCATAAAGCAAAGGCAGAGGTGGGAGGTAATATTTCAAACTGTTTCCCCAAATCACTACAGCCCCAAACCCCAATGTGACTGAGATACTGAAGTCCTGGGGCTGGAAGAAAATGGTGTTCATGTTGTTTCAGGGGCATAGAGTAGAAGAATTTTGTACACAGATGCTGCTCACAGGATCCTGACCAAGTATGAACTTCAAAACAGGTGGGTTTTTTTAACTGGAATACTATATATGACTGCAGAGACAGACTAGGAAAGTCTTAAACCCACCCAATTCAAGATGAGCACCCACTAGGTGACTGCTTATTACCTATACATCACAGCTGCTTATATTCCCACACTTTCTGACATACTTTATTGAACAAGTATACTAATAAAAAATATTGGGCTCCTCTCACCCCCAGTGAAGACAAATGAGAATGTTGTCAGCAGGCTCCTGTACAGTTACTATACAGGAATCTGCAGATTGGAGGGAGAGAAGGAGGAGGAGCTGAAAACCACAGATTAAAAGTAATGGGGAAAAAGCAAATGTGAGCCTCTTGTGATGAAGGAAAGAGTAGCAGGAACTTGCTCAAGACTGCACTATTTACTGCTGGGCAGTCTCAGAACTGTTACTCAAATCTCAGTTTCCTGAGCCGCTTTAAAGTAAAGATAAATACCTAGTGGTATACCTATAAAAATTAATGACATAATTTTGTGGAAATTTGTTCTTTAAAGTTGTTTTAACATAGTTCATTAAAAATGCGTAAGAAACTCATTGCAAATGGGCAATATAACTGGTTTTGCAGCTAATTCCAAGCTAGGTTTCAGGTAAATGAAATATCATCTGGCCTTTGCTTATCTGATGGCTCCCCCTCACTGAAGCACGTCAGAACCAATTGCATTATTTACACTCCCCAGTATGAATCAAAGTCCAAAATGTCTTCTATAACAGAGATAAAAGAACAGAGCACAGACACGATCCATCATGCCAGTGAAACACAGTAAAGCTCCAAGCCTAAGCAGGACATCTATCTGCTGTGCTGCAACATGAAGCTTCCAAAGCCTCCAAAGCCTTTGAAGACTGACGTGGTAATTCAGTTTGGTGAAAAAGACCATATATATTATACAGCATACAAAATGAGTTTATAGTTCAGGTTTGGTTTCTAAATATTTAATCATGAAACATCTGAATCAGCAAAACAAGGAGGATGGTTCTCTACATCAACATGTTTTCTTTTTGTTTTGCATAATATTTAATAAGGACCACATTTATGAATCCCCTCTGCGGATTTGAGTCTCTTTGTGGAATTCAGACCAGAAGTGAGGTAGAAATTGAGAAAAGTTTTCCTACAAAGGGATAAGCCATTTAAAGGATTCCCAAATTATTATTTTTTTTACCCTACAGAAACCACTTGAGGAAAGGAACATCAAGCTGGGCAACAGCTACAAAGACCCCTGCCTCCCCATCTGCGATGCAGGGCTGGCACAAAGGCACATTCAAAGGTTGCAAGGGGCACATTAAGGAACATCTGATTTTTGCATATGTATGGAGACAGGAAGTGGGAAGGGAGGATGGCAACACAGAATTTCACTTCATACTCTTCCTTTACAAACACAATGTAAACAGATTACAAAAAGGTGTTTCTTTAGACCTTAAGTGCCATTTGGGAAGTGAACAATACTTCAGATTCTTGGTAAATAGTCCCACTACTTAAAGAAATGTCCCTCCTAATTACCATACGCCGAAGAGATTACATACAACAAAGATGGGCAAAAAATTTTAAGCAGCTTTTCTTGAGCCAGTTTCCTACAAGACCACAGCCAAATAAAGAACAATTATTTGGGGAAAAAAAGAACTGTTTTGAACGTAGTAAAAACATCAGTCTCAGCCAGTTAAGTATTACCTTTAACAATACGTCATAAAACCATATAACTTTAAATTCTTCTTTCTTAAATGCCAAAGAGAATACGCTGCAATAAATGTTGATGGAAAGGGGCTGTTGCTATACAACAAGAGTTTTGGCTTGCCTATTAATACTGTAAGAATACATTGCCACGCTTCAATACAGCTTTCGGAAACTTCTTATGATATTCCTTCAGAGTTCTATACCCCAAGAAGAGTATAGGTAACTAATACTGGAATACGTTGATTTTTCTGGCAGTAATAGTAGACATGCCACAAGGTCTTCATTATTGGAGAATTTAAATAGATAAAATGCAAGGAGATTAAGAAGGAAAGGAAAATAAAGAGTAAATATTAACATAAAAAAAAGGGAAAGGAGAGAACGACTATACAGAAAGCATAAAATTGGGATATACTCCTAGATAACAACAAGAAACAATAAGGGGTTGTTTTTTTAAGAAATAGTGTAAACGTTCTCTAACATTTTGTAATTTTTCCTCATGGCATGTAGCACAGAAATCCCTAGTTATGCTGAGATACAAGCTGCATTTCAGAAAGCTTGATATGTTCCTTCTTCCATATCAAAAAAAGATTAAGAACAACACTGAACACAGACGTGTTCACCCAATAGGTTCTTAACTCCTGCTCAGTGCCAGTGTGTCTTCCAGAGCTGCATTAGGGGTGTGCAAACCAGGTGGAGAGCAATGTGCATAGTATAGCAGTCTGGTTTGTTAGGTATTTAATGTAGTGGCACCAGGAAATTGTTGGACTGCAGGTGTCTATTTCCATGGAACATATAGAAACACAGCCTAGAAGAGGAGTAACCTTCTAAGGTCAAGGTATTGTTTTAAATTATCTGCTACAAATTTATTTATTTTTTTTACATTTAATTTTAAAATTGTCTACTACTTAAATCAGTGTCCTCTATGCAAAAAAAGGTCCTCCTGAAAAGGTGCTTTCTGAAAAATGTGCATCTGGAAAATGCTTCTATTTATAAGCTTAAGGACAAAAAAAAAAAAAAGAAAAAAAAAGAAAAATTATTAACAATGCTCAAACCAGGAATAATTTAGAATTGCATCGAATTGCATTAAGAATGCTTTGCAGTTTTATGCTGCTGGCTTACAGAACCAAGTGCAGCCTTTCCGCTCTGCCAAGGAGCTGAAGGGCATCAGATTTGTCTAAGAATATAGAAGCTAGCAAGCGAAGTCATTTCTACTGAGCATAAGGTGTGCTGAAAATGTTCTCACTTGCTCTCTCTGCTACCCTCTAGTGAATCAGCAAAAAGGAACTGTAAGATGTGTTTTTGCTTAAAGGGATAATGTTAATAAACTCAGTTTTTCCATTTTGAGCCTAAAATACAGACTTCTGTCAATATCACTTTTGGTAATTATTTTTCCTGACTTTGTTGCTCCATAATTTGAGATGTTTAAGACTGCAAATTGCATTTAAAGAAAGAATAAATATTTTTGAGTAGGTGATCAGACTAGCTAACCTTAGTGTTTCTCTCTCTAAATTCAGAATCCATT
Source organism: Actenoides lindsayi (assembly GCA_025331215.1). NCBI lineage: Eukaryota > Metazoa > Chordata > Aves > Coraciiformes > Alcedinidae > Actenoides > Actenoides lindsayi. The sequence goes on along the minus strand of WTSP01003736.1, from coordinate 74,371 downwards.
TCCTCCCAGTGATACACATTGTTTAACAGTTTAAAGCATTTGTTGTTTTTTAAACTGTGACTTGTTTTGAAGCACAGTAAGTGTTTTGCTTACAATGAGGGACTGTGTTTTCCTTTTACAAGAAACTCAGGGGAGGGGGGATGCAGAGAAGAACGGAGTGTCTGAGAAACTTACCTAATTTGCAGTATTTCGTATCCACTTCCAGATACAAGAAATGGGTATTTCACTCTTATTACTTAAGAAAAGCGACATTCAGGACATATTGTGAAGGTTACTGTTTGCTGTTCCTCTGCACCACTTCTAGCTCCTTTCCTGCCTCTTTCTGAGGATTAAACAGATGGTAAACAGAAGCTAATGCCAGTGTAACTCACCATCTGGCTAATAGATGCATTTTTCCACAGGCTTATTAGCATGCTTGTTCCATTCCAAATCCTCCACATTTTCGTCTCTGTATCATCTTCATAACATAATCAATAAATGCAAACCGCATATAAAAAGTCTCCGTTCATGTGGAACATAATCACAGCTTTTAGCTAGCCAAAACATCAAAAGTGGAACTAGAACCAACACTCCTTAGCATCAGCTGCATTTGTTTGTCTACTCTACTTTTATATTATTATTATTTTATTATGCTTGAATATTTGCCTTTAATTTACCATTGTTTGTCGGATAGGGACTCTGTAAGAATAAGCAACCATTAACTCAGTCTTTATTATCTTGGAGGGAAAGGCAAGTCATTTAAAAAAAAAAAAAAAGACATTAAACTTCAGCTTATTTGAGGTATAGCTTGGTTGGCTTTGCCAATTATAATAACCCCAAGATGGCTAAAAGCAAGGAAAAGAATGACAGGACTAATTTTAGTCTATTCAGTAGCACTAGGGCAGTTTGTCAAGAACATTTGTTTTTTCACCTTGACCAATCCTGTCACCATTTAATAATAATGGTCAGAAAGTTCAAAACTTGGGTTAAGTTCAGCAAATTACTGCTCAGAATCAGCTGTGACATAACAGGCTAATGGACAGATAAGCACAATGACAAATAAAAATACATGCAGGCCTGATTGAAAATGGGATTTATCTTATCAAGTGGAAGTCAAGAACGTCAGCGCCGTGCATTGTGCTATTTAAGGATACATTAGTGTCTCTCCTCAAGTTTTTGTAAATCATCAACTTTAAAAGAAAATGGGAAACATTCAAAGGAGAAAAAAAAAATGTTTGCTAATATGTTATCTATGAGCATTTTAATACAATTAGAGCAAGTAGTTAAGAGTGTGAAAATGTTAAGCCAAATCCTGGGGAGAAGACAGCAAAACCAGTCAACTGAAGCCTGCATAGGAGGAGGATGCTTCAGCAGCACAAGCACCACATGCTTTATGGACACTCACTGACCCCCACAAAAACTGTGGTTCAAAGGTATGGTGGTTCAGCCATCCCAGACTTATGATTGGTCTAAACTGCTCCTAAGGTTTGAAAGAAGAGAGGTAATCAGCAGGAGACAGATAAGGTTATCACTCAGATGAAATGAGCAGAGCATCAACATTAGATTTTTGTTGGTTTAAGTTGGCATGTGACTTGGAGCTAATGGAAAGGGAAGCAAAGAGTAGAATGAAAATGAATGTGCAAGCAGCAATGATGGAGAAGAAAGACGGGGCAAGAAAGAAGAGAAAATCAATAAAGAATGGAAATCTGTAGAGAGAGAAGAGAATCTCAATGTGCAGGAAAAAATGTTGATTGCCCAAGCCAACAAGAATAAAGTCTGAAATCTAGATATGCCCAGTAATTTTCAAGTTACAACATTTCAAATACACAAAGGATATGCTGCAAATAACTTCTTTATCCAGATTTATCCAGGTGAAAATACAGCCAACAACCAGTTTTCAGAGAGACAAACTTACCTAAAATAATTTCTTTTGGCAAAAAATCCAATATAGACAGCAACACAACTTATGAAGGTAACTCCTTCTAGCCACCCATCAGTGAGATTACCACCGTAGTAGTGGTCCGGTGGGTTTTACCCCAGTTTTATCTGGCAAGACTATCATTATTCTTTTATACTTGCACATTGACTTTAAAGCCTCATAGTTTGGTTTAAGACTACTGAGTTACTAGCATGAATGTAAGAATTCTGGTTTTTAAAAAGAAAATTATAGATTGAGTTATGCTGACTCTAAAAATAGGTGGATAATTTCAAATCTCTTTCCACAAGCTGTTGAAGACACTCAGTTTCAAGTGATGGCATTTTTGTCATAGTTACTTATCACCGTGCAGGCTTTAACCTAAGTTGTCTAACTTTCAGAATTCTCATCTGGTCCACTGGCAAAATGCTTCAGTTTGCAAAGAGCTATTCTCAAGGCAAGAATGCAACTGCTTAATCCCACACTGAAAAAATCCCACACTTTAGTAGCATGCTCAGTTCCAAGCAGATTTTGCAACTGTCAGGCCTTGGAAGGAAG
>WTSP01003736.1:57968-71819 GCA_025331215.1 Actenoides lindsayi | reverse complement strand
AAAAGGAAGAAAAGGAAGAAAAGGAAGAAAAGGAAGAAAAGGAAGAAAAGGAAGAAAAGGAAGAAAAGGAAGAAAAGGAAGAAAAGAAAGAAAAGAAAGAAAAGAAAGAAAAGAAAGAAAAGAAAGAAAAGAAAGAAAAGAAAGAAAAGTCGTATTTCTGGCCTCTTTTGTAATACCAGAATACCATCCATTTCTGTTTCCACAGCTCTTTTCCAGTCCTTTGTGTTTCTACATCTGAACTGCGTCTCATAGCTCTCAGCTTCACACTGTTCCTTCAGCAGAAAATGATAGGCAGCAGCACAAAAGGGATGCCAAAGAATCCAGGAATCTATTTTTCTCAACTCCAGATTGCAGCTCTGTTTCAGAAAGCTCCCATCCCTAACCATCGCTCCACACCTAACAGGGCCGTATTCAGACATAAGCCCCACTGTTGTACCAGAGTCTAAGGCAGTACACACAGAAACCTCCCACAAGACCAAAAGCTCAAACCCCAAGAATTCTGCATACAAGACAATTAACTCCAAAACAGCTAAGCTATCCCAAACCACTACTGTTTGTGCTTGCTGTCATGAATATAGTGCACCTCTCAGCATTACTAACCTGGATCCATTAAATGTATCCACCAAATAAAGTACTGTGACAGGAGAGTACAACAAATTAAGTCTACTGAGTATAAATCCTTCCAACAGCTGATGATGTGCAATTGATACTAGGGTGATTAACAATTCCAAAGTCTTCACTAGGGATCAAGAACTTTCAAGTCAATGAGTTTCATCAATTGGTACAAGTCCACAAGAAAATGTTCAAGACAGGTATGGCTTAAATTTGACATTATAGCTACATAGAATGTTTTGACATGCTCATCCCAGGTGGGGATGAGAACATACACAAGAGGATAATTACTATCTTATTACAATAGAATGTTATGATACTGTAGTCTTCATTTAGCCTGATAATACTAAATACATAAAACAACCATCCACTTAATTATTTCAACACTTGAACAACTACGAGAAGACAAAGAATTTTCTGGAACTGAAAGTCATTTCAGTGGAAAATTCCACTTTTTTTTTTTTACTTTTTTTTTAAGCAACAACATTTCAAATTGGAATTAATAAAAGTGGAGTTTTCTGAGACAAAAAAAACCCAGAACAATTAAAAGAGATCCCAGGTAAATTAAAGTATTGTGTATTGTAAAACTGAAATTTTTATATCAGAAGATTTTAGCTTCAAGGTGCATACATTCAAAATAAAAAAGTCAATGCAAATACAGAAACATATATTGAAAACACTGTTTGCAAGATGATAACAGAACATCACTTCTGTCTCCCTCCTAACTGCTCCCCCACCCTTCAAAAAAAAAAAAAAAACCAAAGCACCACTGAAATCTGTTTTTTCCTGCAGACAAACATAATTTTGACCAAATAGCATTTTCCAGGAGAAAAGTAACAGTATGAAAAAAACCTTAACCATTGCTTTCTCTAAAGCTATTCCTGTGGCAATGCCAAGAAGAATGCCATGCTGTTTGTTGGACAGCTCTATTACAACCTTCAGCTCCCTGCCTCCTACTCCAACAAATCTCTTTTTAGAGCAAACCTTTTGCTTAGTTCACTCCCAGCTTGCTGCTTCCAACTGGGGAAAAATTACCTAAGCCATCTGGAAACATGATTATCCATTTACAGAGGGAAGTCTGGTGCTGCTTTCCATCTAACTCCTTCAAAACAGTATATGAACCATTATTGTTTTCCTGTTCAAAGATTCAAAATGTTTTTTTATAGGATACAAATAAGTCAAATTCAGAACCACTCTGGACAGAAAGCCTGCCAAAAGTAACATTCACAAACTGAAAAAATGTTCACTGCTCACCGGGAAGAGTGCAGAGTCCATCCCAAGCCAAGCCAGGGTATTGCCATCGAAAACCAGTATGACAGGCCCAGCAGTAACCCAGCTTCTGTTGCTCAAAACCCCAAGCTCTGCTAGCTTGAAATCCTGAGCTAGCTCAAAACCTCAGAAGTTACCAGCTACCACAGAAGAAATAATCCCAATACTACAGTTTCTTTCTCACCACAAGACCATTATTATTCTGGTATTTTTAACTGTAGCAGCAACAGCTTAACTGGTGCAGAAAAATCTCTAATGGTTTTAAAAAGGGTAGTCAAATGGGTTTCTCCATACAGTTTATCCCATATTTTAAGTAATCCAGGAGAATTCTTTTGTTCTCAGACTGGTGAGGGCTGGTACAAAGCTGCACCTTTCCCTGGCAACATAACCCTCCCACCCTGCACATTGCTACTACCCAGAGCCTCATGGGAAAAGGAGTTCTGGGTAGTTTTGTTGCCTATCAACAATTTAAAGCATTCAGTAACCACCTTCAGTCCACCACCCTTGCCTACATTTATCGAGAAGAGTATGCAATTGTCCCAGATTGCTACAGACCACCACTGCCATTTAGGAAGTTAAAACTTAACCATGAATGCCCTCAAATGTGCTACCTGCTTACCGTAACTTGGAGAAACCCAAGGAAAAACTCCACAGCTCTTATCAGCCAGAATTCAAAGGAGGGAGAGAACAACAACAGGATTAAGCATGTACAGGCACGTTAGGGAAGGAACCAGAGACACTCCTCCTTGCCTCACCGTGATGTAGCAACTTCCAGTGGCTGCAGCCCAGCCCCTTCACCAAACTGGTTTTTGCCTTGAAGGGTATGTCAAGAAATTAAAGACACGTCATATGCTTTTGTTGTGGTAACATATACACATTGTTAAATAATATGTACGATCAGAAAATAGACACTGCGTGAGGTTTTTCACTTACACAGATGCAAATAAAACATCGTGAATATAGTACTAAGAAACCTTTCTCTCCAGGCACTCAGCCTCCTTTAAGCCATAAATATGCACTGTTAATGCATCGCTGTTCTACGACAATGTTTTTCCTGAAAACATCATTACAATGCTACATATTCAAAGCACTTGCACAAAGAAAATTTAAGCTTAAAGTCGGAGTAGAACAATAAAAAGACAGTTTAGGTAGAGCAACAGATAATTCTTTACAAGGAACCCAGACACACAACTCCTTCAACAACAACAAAAAAATCCCACCTCTTGATCTTCATGAATTGTTTATACTCAGGTTTGGTTAATATACAGACTTCCATTAGGATAAGACAATTGTGAAGCCTACTTTTTAGCTCGCCAATACTATCCCTTGGACTCCTAATTTAGCTACAGAAAGTTAGGAGATGAATTCAATTCCTACCTTACTGCATATAGGAAAATATAGAAACTCTTCTGACACCTACCAGGCCAGGATGCCACCCTGACCTCCTGTGCCAGAGCTGCACTGACCAAAATCATCATCCTTGGTCTTTTTTCCACATAAAATTGACTGCAAACATAGAGAAATTGAACGCATCACTTCACAGGAAGGATGTATGCAGGGATCACTGTGATACTGTGTTTTGCAGAACTGGGCTACGGTGAGTGATGGGGATGCCAGAAGCTTGCTGTGGTCAGAGATAAATCACTGAGCGCTTGGAAATCACTGGCAGTGATTTCCAAGGGTGCTGCTCTCTGTACAGAGACTAAGAGTATTCAGATAATATTGAAAAGCTATGCAGTTTATATTGGCACCACCACAGAGCCCTAACAGCCCCAATCTGTGACTTACTGTGTCTCTTCACCATATAATACATCACCTCACTTCTGAGGTTCAAAGGGAACTTTCGGAGGGTAACAGGAAATGTTCAAAATGACAGAGCCACATGCATGAATCCGTGCTCCTGTATGTGTTCTTGTGCTCCTGAAGTTCCACGCAGCTCTACCCTGGTACTTCTCTACCTAGAGATCAGCTCTCTTTCCTTACGATCAGTTCTTAGTACACAACAAAATCAGCGCAAAATCCAGAATTGGCAAAATCCAGAATTGGCAAAATCCGTCATCTGTAATTCCACTCAGAGCAGGGTCCTGCAAGCATCATTCATCACTTATTTCTGCCAACACTGTGCATCTCTGTTCCTCTCCTACTTCTACATAGGAAAGGAATTAAGCCTTTGGAAAACAGCAAGTGATTTACATGCATTATTAATACCTCTTAATGTGACAGTATTCAATATGTTACTCTTTGTTGCTTCACATCAACCAGTCTCTTAGATTTCAGGAGAATATTTGCCTACTCGCTGTGTAAAGCTAAATATTACAAAAGGAAATTCTGCTCATTCCTTGACTGAAATTAATTATGTTTTCACAAGATTATAGCCTGGTGGACCACAAGTAATTTGGGATGAGATAAAGTATTAAAAAGAAAGAAATAAATCATTGTAGGCTACATTTTGCATTCAGCACTGGCAAATTCTACATACAATTTCTATCATCAGTGATAAGGATTAATCAAAATTCTTCTAATGAAACAAAAACAAGCTCAAAACCCACTGCAGTATTTCTCATATATGCAGTCAAGTTACTTAATATACACTTTAGATGTTGTTGTTGGGTGTGATGCAATTGAGAGCAGCCCTACAGAGAAGGTCTTGGGGGTACTGGTGGATTAAAGGTTAGACATAAGCTGGCAATGTTACCTCACAGCCCAGAAGGCCAACTGTATCCTGGGCTGCAAAAGAAGCATGGCCAGCAGGTCAAGGGAGATGATTCTGCCCCTCTACTCCACTCTGGTGAGACTTCACCCGGTGTACTGTGTCCAGCTCTGGTGTCCTCAGCACAAGGAGCACATGAACCTCTTGGAGTGGGTTCAGAGGAGGACCACAAAAATGATCAGAGGGCTGGAACACCTCTCTTATGAAGAAAGGGTGAGAGAGTTTGGTTGTTCAGCTTGTAGAAGAGAAGGCTCCAGGGAGACCTTATTTTGGCCTTTCAGTACTTAAAGGGAGCCTATAAGAAAGATGGGGACAGTATTTTTAGCAGGGTCTGTTGCAACAGGACGAGGGGTAATGGTTTTAAACTAAGAGATGGTGGATTTAAAGGAGATATAAGGAAGAAATTCTTGACAGTGAGGGTGGTGAAAAACTGGAACAAGTTGCCCAGCAAGGTGGCTGATGCCCCATGTCTGGAAACATTTGAGGTCACGTTAGACAGGGCTAACTAGATCTAGTTAAAGAGGTCCCTGCTTTATTACAGAGGATTTGGACTAGATGACCTTAAAAGGTCCTTTCCAACCTAAATCATTCTATGATTCTATGATATCATCATATAAAACTACGAGACACACACAGACTTGTTCTTCAGCAAATATTGTTTGCCAAAATGGACTTTAATTTTCTATTGTATAATTAATTTACATTTAGATACAGGTATCTACAGGCAAAACCTATACCTAAACAAAATAGAATATCAGCTACAGGTTTTACATTACTACCTTTAAGAATTCAGTGAAGAGCTAAAAATTACTTCCTCAAGGTTATGCAGGAAGTGCCTGGCAGAAAAGAGAATCAAACCTTAAATCACCAGAGCCCGCTTAAGCACAGATGTCAAACTTCCAGTGTCTTGAATTTGGAATGAAAAATTTAAATCAAACTGCTGTCATAATCCACCAGAAAAGTATAATTGTATATTGCATAAATAATGTCTAACTTACTTGCAGCTATATATCTATTTTGCTAATCTTGACAGCTTGTTCTGTATTTTAGTCATCATATATAATAATTCTGTGCAGAGTCGTCCTATACTAACACCCTTCTCTAAAACTGTTGTAACTTTTTAAACACGTTTAAAGTACTTTTTCAAAACCTGTAATCAAAATTTGTCTGAAATTCTCCCTATTCTTTCAGAACTCAAACATACCAGCCTCTAACTCTATGAAGTCCAAGTCTAGTATCAATGCCTGGTTTATTTCAGCTCTATGTGCCCCACTTTCAAACAAAAAGCCTCTAATGAGATTAAAAGGAAAAAAAATAAATCAACTAAATAGAACAACTCACTTGGGCATCTTAGAAGGTCATTTCATATCCATGTAAAAAGTTTGCCTGGGACTTAACAGCTCTAATACTGAGGAAATAACATATTGGCCACAAGAGCCTGTGGTTTGCTTTGGCCATGAGATAATGGAAAAAGCAGAACAATAAATAAATAGCCATTTGCTTCCACTTTCATCAGTGCTGTATAGTATGTTAAAACAATGTAAGCCTGAACTGTGTAAACCTTAATTCCTCAAAAATTATGAATGGCTTCTCTGTTGGAGTTGTTGGCTGGAATGTTTCACCAATTCCTGCTAAGTGATTTGCAAGGCTGAGTAGAAAAGCAGAAATACCTTCTGTGTTTCTCACATGAGGATCATCACCTTTTTGAGTTACCCTTTTGAGTCAGCTGTGAGACGATCAGAATGGGCAGTGGTTCCTGCAAGGCTTCTTTGAGCCCAAACAATCAGATTGAGATCTTTCTTGGTGTCACTGATGATAATGAATGTGATGGTATTAGTCCCTTCCTTGCTGATCAATGTCAAAAGATCTCCATGTAACTGCAAACAATTCAGTCCTACTTCATGAGCTCCTGAACTGAAAGAGCCAGAAGGCAAATAAGATTTCTGCTGCACTGCTTTAGTTCTATTAAAAAAAAAAAATTAAAACAAAACACTCCCACACTTGTCCCAGGGACTACATATACCTAAAAGCAATGTGATTAGTCTTTGTTGTGAAAATATTACAGTCACTCAGATCTGTCTAAATAAGAGAAGTTGCTATTAGAAAGAAAAGGACTTAAAATTATTTTTGACTCAAATGAAGACAAACATCTGTATTTAAATTGCAAAACAGATAAAAAACATAAAATATGTATTTAATAGTAGGGAGCTCTGTAATCAAATAACACTTAACTCCTTAGACATCAACCTAATTAGCTACATACCAAGCCTGTAGCACTAATACATTAACTTACAGTCTCAAAAGCCAACACAAGGAAAAATAACGTCCTGTAAACAGGAATTCATAAGGCAACTTATGAATTGCGATTACACTTACGATTATACTTTAGGAATGCTACTCAGGACAAACATCCCTTTGTGGTTTCAGGTGAACACAATTCCAAACCTCGGGTGGTTTAGAGCACACTGGAGGGTGCCCTAAGGCAGCTCATGGGCTCTGCCTGCTGGCACCAGAGGGGGTTGCTGTAGGAGCCTGACCTGGCCCACAGTTCCTTCTGGACACACTGAACATCTTGGCTATGTCTCTCAAGGCAGACAAATAAACTTCTATGTGTGACTGCCTTAAACTCTTCACCTCACTTGATGCTACTTATGTCATGGGATACTAAAAGAGGAGGAAAATGAGTGTGAGGATTTGTCCGAGGTCAGTAAATGTTCTTTCTTCTACTGTCTCCAACCACTGTATATGCAAATCACTCCCACTTACAGCCTTCCTGTTACAGTGGAAATCAGAGATGACACTTGAATTAAGCTGCTTTCCATCAACCTCTACTTAACCTATTCATACCCAGTCTGCTACACAGCATCTAAAGCAGCACATACAACAAACTCCTGAGTAGACTTAGTAAAGGTTTTTCTTGCCATACAATCATTCATAGAACAAATGATAAGTGAGCAGGTGTTGAACGGAGCCTTCCAGTGTTTCCAAATTAAAAGCCTGTATGGGAGGGGAGCATCTTTTTAATAATCTAAAAGTTAGAGATTATTAACCATTCTGACAAGATCTTTATCTTCTGTAATGATTCAATAACTTCTTGCTACTACAATCAACTGGAAGTTAACCATCAAAATAATTCAATTTTTAATGTGACAGTATTTATTTGTTCATTGTTCCAAGACACTAATTCACCATCATACTTAAAAAACTGAGAATGCAATTTGTAACTAGAGCATTGACCAAGACACACATGACATCACCATTCACACAACTTACTGGAAATGAGCAGCAGTTCACATATTGTTCATTCACCTAATATTCTGCCTACACAAATATTTAAATCTTTCCCTAAAGATCCTGCCCACTCTGCTGCCTGCAGTAGGCCTTTGAAGTTCAGCAACAACAAAGCCTTGACCTTAGATGTACACCTTCTGTCATGTTGTGACACTTCCTTCTAGGTTCTGGGAGATATAAACCTTTGCAAACCTTCACTTGACTTTTCAAAATAAAACACATTTTGACATGACTGAACACAAATCCCTTTGCACTCTCAGTCTTGCCACCTCCACTCTTCAGTGAGATCCAGTCTAAACCCACCCTGGCAGCTGATCCCACTTTTTGGAGGATAAAGGAGGCCAACAGATGGGATGCTTCTACAAAACTTAAACAGCCCATGTCAGCACTAGAGAAGCCACCTAGAAGAGAGCAGCTTCTTTCCAAAGGGAGGACAGAGTAAGAAACAGAGTGAATATAGGTCAGGAAACTTCCATTCCCCAGGTCATCTTCCCAGAATCCCACTGCTGCTCAATTTGTCCCTAAGCTGCAAGGTCCCAGGTGCTGTCAGCAGAACACTGGGGCTGCAGATCCAGCACTCTATGCCTCACAATGGCTCCTAGCTCAGCAGGGATAGAATTGGGAGAGCCCTGCTCTTACCGCCATTTTTGTTTTAAAATCCCACTTTTGCGGATTGAAAGGTAATGCCCAATTCAGAAATTGACATTCGTTCAAAAGTGCCAGAAAGTTCATTTATATCTGGTTATAGTTTTAGAAACTCCTTAAAATTCAGAAGTTGGAGCTAATTTCAACATTAATTGCCTAAGTATTCAGCCAAATTGCTTCCCTGCTCCCAAGTCAGAGGGTAAAAAAACAGGCTGATGCATCTCAAGGTTTGCAAACATAATTGCTTTGGCATCCATAGCTGTGAAGTACTGACAGCTCTTCATAAAATCCAATCTGCTTGAATATTCAAAAGCTAGACTTCATGGATCACTGGAATTGATGTAGTTTTCCTTCATTCCCTTCTTTTTTTTTTTTTCTGTGTTTTTTTGTTGTTGTTTGTGGAGGGGTTTTGTTGTTGTTTTTAGTTTTGGTTTGTTTATTGGTTTTGTTATGGGTTTGGCTTTTTTTATGCTGTAAACTGGACTTATGCACGCTTTCACTAATGGCGAGATATTTTGACACAGAAAAAATACACACACACATATATATCTCATCAATAAAGCATTACAAACTCAAAATAGGTTACAAGGCTCAGACACAGGAAAAAGGTTAATCTTTACTTCTATCTGCTTTTCTAAAAAATTAACTTTCGGGTACACTGCTATCCTTTACATATAATTTCTCTACCCTCCAAAAAAGCTACCAGTGGTGTTTTCCCCCCTTTACTTAGCAGTTGCCCATGAACTACGAGAGTACAAAATGCACACAGCAACTTTTAATCAAGACTAATTTCTAAATCTCAGATTGCCATGCGTATTTCCTACAGAAATACTTTTTTTTTTAATTAAAGTCCTAATCAATTAGCCTGTTCTCTTGCACCTCCCTTCCCCTTACTAAAACACTACTTTTTTTTTTCCCTAACCTACACTACCCACACTTAACAAAGCTGTGACTGCTGAAGTGTTCTCTCACTTGACATGTTAAAATCGTTTTTAACAGCTTAGTTTACAACTGAATGCCTGTAATTTCCTAACGTGTCCTGAGGCAGTTCCCTAAACTGTGTCATTATCCCGACAAGTCTTCAGGGACAGGGCTAAGCAAGGTTTGAAGTGTTATCTACAGCTATCCTTTGGGGCTCTTAACGAGTTTTTGTAGTTATTTGAGTAGTTATTTTCCCCAGTGCGGGGAAAGTGGCATTATTTGGCATTATCTTTCCACCATATATTTTCCACAACTAACAAAGTCATTGCCAATTTTCATTTGTAGAAAAGCAGTATTTTCTTTAATTGCCTCCTTTGTATCTTCTCAAAATGTTCTATCATTAATTTCATAACACCCTCTTCCACTGAACACTTTTTTTTTCCCTAAGCACTACCTAAATTGTTATTAGGAAGCTTCTTCTACCTTATTATATGTTTAATCTTTCTAACACTCTACCGCCATTAAGTTTTACAAGATTATTGTAAAACATTTCAGAAGTGAAAAAAAAAAGAAAAAAGACTTTTTGTCACTGTAATTATAAAATGATTTCAAGTTTTACAGGAGTCATTTTCTTTTCAATTTACTTCAAACTAATTCAGCATCATTTTATTAAAAATGACAGCCATTACATATCTCACTTTGAGTAAAGAGAAGAAATCTGCAACCACAGAAAAGCTATACACTTTTTTTCCTTCACCTCCTTGAAAATGCACTGCAGAATGACTCCGAACATCTGGGCATCAAAGGGAGTGTTTTCATATAGGACAAGTAGTTCAGCAGGGTTGTTTTGTCCTCATTTTTATCTTCTTTAGAAACTGATAAAAATGGGGATTGTTTCTTTGACATATTGTACACAAACACCAAAAAACCCACCCCCAAACTGGCTCTTGCTTCTGCTTTTGACTGTATTTGTGCATTTATTTCAAATTAACAAGGTAAATCACAACTGTTGGCCAGATTCGCAGTACCTGGGAGCAAGTCTGGCTCCTCAACAACAAGATCTAGAACAATAGGTCTAAGGGGCTGCCCTGACCCTAAACCGTGACAATCTGTAAAATTATTTAAAATCACAATCAAGAGAGAATTTTGTGTTAGAATTCTGGCAGAAATGAAAATACTGCCTTGATAATCATCCGCGGTTACAGGTGCTGCTGTCTGATTGCTAGTTACATTGGTGGGATTACGCAGCACCCACTCTCATCCAGGGCCACACTTTCAGCTTTTAAGGCTTCAAATACTTCAGCCTTCTCTTTGATGTAAAGCCTGAATATGCCATAAGGCAACCAGGCCAACAGAGGTCACTCAAGGTAAGGGAAGAAATATATTTAAGAGCGTATGGCATCCTGTGTGCAGCCTGCTTTGGAAGACTTGCTCTAGCTCCCGCAAGAGCAGCCTCTTCAGGCAAGGGTTAGCACTATTTTTTCTGAGTGGGTTCTGAGAGTGTGAAGCCAGCTTCCAGGCATGCCTCTGGCTGGCTGGCAGGGAGGTCCACATCACAGCAAGCAAGTGGTGGTGATGGCCTGGGAAAACGTCTCAGAGCTGGAGCTGAGTAGAAGACCCACACTACAGGGTTTCAATGTAGTACTGCTGTGAAGTCCACAAACAGAACACCTGCAATCCTTCTCTGAAACCCTGCAACAACCACATCACAGCCTTCCAGTCAAGAAATCTGTTTCCTGCATTTATCCACTAACTTTGACAATAAAGTTGTTTCTATAACTTTGTAACATGACAAAACAGAAGACTGAGCTGGATACCAGTCAGTCTCAAGCCAAATTAACGTGCAAGATCCCATCTAGCTCCAAAGCATCAGTGTCATTTCAATCTATAAACTCCAGATTTATACTCTAGTATTGAATAAAATTCCATGGTAACATTTGATTTGCCAAGCTAAAACATCCTTTGCCACATATTTAAATCTACTTAGGTCAATAAAATCACTAAGTGAGAATTAACATTAGTTCTACAGGTCCAGAGTCACATTTTAAATTATCTTTTCTAGTTTTAGGAAATGTAAATAACAAAACATAGTAAATAAAATGGAAAACGAAATACGGATTCTAGCTCTAGTCATTCACACTTTTTTCCCCACATAGTATTACTTCTAGCACATGTAAGTTAATAAAATTGAGATAAACCGTTGGAATAAAAGAAATATTAATTGTATAAATTTAGTGATAAAGTATCATATTTAGTAGAAGATAGACTGAGTAATACAGACAGCTGATAATAAGACAAATTAGGTATTTCTACACTTCATACTTTGACTTTTTATTTTCCTTAAGTCAGGTAACCGTTCTTGACTATATGCCAAAATTGGCAATGGTTAACACCATTTAAGAGTTAACTGTTTGGTTATGAAAATTAAATTATGGCATTTAATTTTATTCCCATTTATGTAGAAGAATAATTTCTTCATTAAAACACATATCTGATTCAAAATGGACATTGATTAAATATTAATGGAGTTGTGTAATGCAATTAAAAGATCACAAACCTAAAACGAAAATATTAATGGTCAAAAAATATTTTAAGAGAGTGAAATATTCCCTTAAGACAAAAACCCCACAATTATTTGCATTATAACTACCAGAATTGTATTGCTTCTTTTTGTATGATTACAGATCAAATTAAATTTGTCCAAACTAATATATCGGTCTAAGGGGCTGCCCTGACCCTAAACTGTGACAACATCCAATTGGTTTTCTTACCCATTTTAATGGAATTTTGGCAGAAGATTCTAATGTCTCCTATTCTTGAACTTTTTCATATTAAACTCTATTTAGAAAGTAACAGATAGCTTAATGCAGCACAGGAAGATTCTTTGACCTAATTACTATGACTACTAAGCTTTAACTTTTTTCCTACCAGTCATTTATTTGTTTCACAGCAGGAGCTCAATCAATTTCTTTCCTGTTGGTAGAGGGATATATATTTCTATCTTCCATGTAAACATTCTTAAATGTTAACAATGATCTAGCAGTTGATTAACTTTATTTATTTATTTCTATTTTAGCTTGAACTACTAAATGAACGGAAAGAAGAAAAAGAAAACAAATTCTGTTAAATAGATTGCTGGACAGTATCCAAAACAAAAAACACTGACAACCCCTGACATGGAGCTTCAGCACAAAAATAACTAACAATGGTCAGCAATGAAAGCCATAGGCAAGTAATTGTTGACAAGCAGAGAAGTAAGTGAAGCCCCTTTGCCATTTAGCTCAACCAGTCTCCGGGCTGTGGAGCTGCTCAGAGCTCTCTCCTCGGAACACTGGAGAAATTCCCAAGTGGAGACTTCCTCCATAACCTTCCCTGCAGAGTCCCGTGCAGGTGGCATTGTCAAGCTCCTCCATTGAACTCCCGGTCCCAAAGCAACAGTGTACAGAAGACCACAGCAGCATTCATGACACCTGCCTGTCATGTCTCCATCCTTTGTGGATGGCTGTTCAGTGGCTGCAGCACTCTTGAGCTCTGCAGGAAACTCAGACTCCTTTCCCTTCCTGAACCCAGGAAGGGAGAATCTCTGGTTCTCCTATGGCTGCCCTGATCACCAGCACAAACAGCCCTTCTCAGGACTCTTCTCGTGCATTAATTATTTAAAATATTCAACAGAACTTATAATAGAAAATGTATGTTCCTCACAGCGTACTACAGGACGTCCTGCAGCTGAGTGACTCAATTCATGCCAAGGAGGTGGTA
This sequence comes from Actenoides lindsayi, assembly GCA_025331215.1. Lineage (NCBI taxonomy): Eukaryota > Metazoa > Chordata > Aves > Coraciiformes > Alcedinidae > Actenoides > Actenoides lindsayi. Next base: position 58,612 of record WTSP01003736.1, on the reverse strand, counting down.
CACCTGGGCTTACAGGCACCAAAGAGAGATACATGAACGTAACTAGATTGACACCATAAATTAAATCTTTATTTGCTCAGAAATAAACAAGGCGGAGATGTGTTAGATGTGTCAAAGTCAGGGTGAGAGAAAGAGCACAACAACAAAACAAGATTTACAACACAGGATTTCATTTCAGTTATCCGTGCAATATATTAACTCACTTAGAAATCTTTTATTCTGTGAATCTCCTGCAGAGAAAGCATGTGAAAATAAAACTGGGACAAATGGTCCCGCAAAGAATACAAGTACAGCCCCCAGCTATTACAGGCAGTGGAGTTACCAGGCACGACCCAAGCTGCGATGTGGGGAGAGCAGACAGCATAAATCACCCTCGCTCTCTACTTACAGTAAATCACTCTCACCCATCTTGACCTCCCACAAGTTTGTTTTGCAAAGCCAGAGTTATCCAACAAGTAATCTAATCTGAGCAAGCCAAGGATCAGCCGTACCTGCATGTATAAATAGCTCTCTCCACAAAAGCAATCTAACTTTTGCTTTTGCTTAGTAGTGGTGCTGCAGAGACTGAGCAGCTCCCAGACAATTACTGAACCTGGTTAAAAAATAAAATAAAATAAAATAAAATAAAATAAAATAAAATAAAA
>WTSP01003736.1:37623-52842 GCA_025331215.1 Actenoides lindsayi | reverse complement strand
CCCCCCCCCCCCCCCCCCCCCCCCGCCCCCCCGACCCCCCCCCCCACCCCCCAGCCCCCCCCCCACACCCCCCCCCCCCCCCTTAAAACTAGGTGGGGAATCTACATAACAAAATGGGAATTCCTTTCTAATACATCACTATAGCTATCCCTGTGGCAGGATACTTTACTAAATCTGGTGTAATGAAACAACCCTTAACTTTTGCTCTCTATACTGCCTATGGAATAAAAGACATGACTGCCTGGGTGAAATCCGCATTTAATTAGGAAGCCTACATACTGAAAAGAACTTAGCTATTGCTCTGAGCCAGAAATCCAGGGACAGTTTCATAAAAATCATCTGATTTATTACTCCTGACGAAATAATATCCACCGAAGTATTTCTGTGAGAAAACCAGTCGCTGCATGCTGCCAGCTGCCGCGAGTTATTATTCTCAAGCGTCACCCACAGATTGCCACACAGCAGCAAGCCAATCTACACAACTACTGCACTATATACATGTCAGCATTCCTCCTGTGCAACAAAAAGCCCTCTGAATATGCATAAGAATTATCACGGGATAGCAGAAGATACAACATGGCCAATCCCCACCCAAAGTTCACAGGGTTTTAAAGACCACAGGCTCTAACCTTTTTCCTGGCCCCTCTCCCAACCCCTCTTTTTCCAGTTTACATTTGTCCATGAGGGCTTCAACAAAGTTCTGTCTAATGTTAATGGTAAATACTGCATTTGTAGATTCACCCTTCTGGAGTTCTGAGACATCATAAGTGTTTTTCAAAGAGGTGGAGGAAAAAATCCATCATGAATCCATGTGGCATTTTTTGTATAGTAGCTAAGGGAAAACAGATTCACAATCTGCAGTCTCACACACTCAAATTTCTGGATTCCTTCAGGTCCTTGACCTCACATTGCTGATGCAAAAAGTTTCCACTAGATGGTGCGGGATATGTAGGACATGTAACTCTCTAAAGTATTACTAAATATGCATTCGGTAAATAGTATTTCCTCGACTTTCAAATGCAATTCTCTTTCTTTCCAAGAGAGAGAATTAGTTTATAGAAAAAACAAAATGCATACCTTACAAAGCATTAATTCAACCCAGGACGTGTGCACACTGCTGCTCTAGGAGGATAAAAGCAGCAACTCTGAAATCCTATTATCCAGTGAATAGCCTTAAAAAGCATGCCAGTTTATTACTTCAACTAGGAAAAATAAAAATTAAATTTTAAAAAAATTAAATAATGACAGTCATCCCAGAAAAAAAATGAAAAAAAAAAAAAAAGAGAGAGAAAAAACTAGGAAGTCCAAAAGAATGCAAAAAAACCTGGAGTTTAGTCAGCTACATTTCAACCCACATCTGAAGTGCTATTCTGTTGTGAAGTTGTGACTATGAAAAGACAGTTTTGTACTTGAGAATCTTCTACCGAGTACCCGACATGACAAGTTCAGCTTTCTTCAGCCCTCGGTCATGTTGGCACAACAGGGTGCTCCATCACTCTCCCCAGAGCCGTGATGATGTGAACTGGGGAAGGAGGGAGGAAATTAATTATCAGAATTTGAATGCAAATTTCAACACTAATTCTTTTATAAGAACTAGTCTCAGATGATCTACACAGTTATCGCTCAGGGCTTGATAAGACTCGGGTACGATACAATTATTAAGGCAGGCATAATTTCTGCAGAGAAGTTTGCATTGTTGAGTGAGAAGAAATGAACTCAGCTTGAGTCTTGGATCGCTGAATGAATTTGTGGCGTGTGGAATAAATAATAATAATAATTAAAAAGAGAAAAATCATAATCCTTACTTATTTTTAACCTAGGCACATATTAAAATAGAAGCCATTAAGACACAACAGCCATTAAATCCTAGGGACGTTTTTAGGCAATTCTGAGTGCTGAATTGCATGGTAAGTCTCTACAATGTTGAAAAAAAATTGAAACAAGCACACATGATCTAAAGCAGAAACATATTTATTCCCCACTGACTAATAATCAGAAACAACTGAATAAATTCAATGTGGCACAAAATATTACACCACAAAATACTATTGAGCATGTTCTACAGCACAGGGAGAAACCAAACACTCTACATGGGCCACAGCTGAAACACAAAATCTGGTGCAGGAGGGAAGGGAGTGAGCAGGACCAATGAAGCAAAGAGGACTTGGAGACGTTTTGGGCATGAGCAGGAGAAAACTCTCTCTGGGGCAGTGGGGAAAGCCCAACAAACCAGAGCCAGGCTCTTGCCCTGGGGAGAGTCCCAGAAGTGGAGCAGGCATCTTGCTTTCCAAGAGATTTTGATGCCTGACTGTGGGGGGAAGCAAAGTAAAGCAGTTATAGCTTCGAATGAGCAGGGGAGGATTATATTTATTTATTTTTAAATCTAGCTTCATCTCTTACAGCCATCTTCTGAATTAACAAGCAGTTATGAGGATAGCCTGCTCTGAAAGCTGCTCCTGCAGGAAGGTGCAATGGAGTTAGACTGACTTGGTGCCACAAGATTCCCTTCCTGCCCATGGATGGCTAACCAACAGTGTTCTTTCCAATAAAAGATAAGTACATGGAGATACCGAGCTTCCATTCACTCACAAGAGAGTAGCCCACAGCCTTTCAGACATCTCACCACTCAAAAATAGTTGATTTCTCAATCTCCCAGAAATCATGCTATTTAACCTCTCCTATATTCCAGAAATAAAACTAAATTCACAAGGAAACCGAAAAAGAAAAGAAAGAAGTAGCCACCTGATCATTAGGAAATATTTCCTTGTAGTTAAACTAATTCACCTCTTCTTTCTGTGGAAGAATAGTTAAGAAAGTCATTCTCAAAATAACCCTCTCCTGTTACTGTCCCTGTTCTTTGGATTTTTTTATTTTCAGGTGAAGTTCTTTCTCTTCCCTTTCTCATTTCCCTTAGTTTTCCAACTCTATTGCTCTTCAGTGTCTTCTGAGCTCTGTTTTTTTCCTTCCTCAGATAGTTACTTCTTCCCTTGCAGCTTCCCCAGCAAAGTGCCCAGCCCTAGCAAGAAGTTCTTTAGTAATCTGATAAAGGTGGTTTTTTTTATTTTAGAATTCCTTGGGAGCTATGTTTGAGGGGATTTCATTATAACTCAATGCCAAACAAGTCAGTTACAGACTCAAATGAAGAGGTCATTCTGCTTTATTTTTAAAAGTCCATATACAAGACAGCAGTACTTAGGGACCCAGACTATATGGCAGGAGATGCACAGAACTGCTTTATCAGGAGTTCTTATTGACAACTGTCTGGAGTTTGTGATTTTCATTTTTAGAATGTGATTGTCATTTTTAGAATGAACTAATATAAAACAGGTATCTGAGAAGAAAATGAAAGTTACTTGCTTATGCCACTTCAACAGAAGCACTGTGGGAAGAGTTTGCACAGTACTCTCATAAGTCATTATTACATGTAACTTGCAAAGAATGGGAAAGAAAGGGGAAGGGAGTGGCAAAACAGCCACATCATAATAACCTGTGTATGCTTTACTGCAAGCATCATCCATACCTACCTCAGGAGCGGCGGATGTGATGTAGTCATGCCAGAGAGCCCATGACTGTACCAAAACTACCTCTCTCCTGCTGTGTGGGGCTGTGGCACACAGCTATTGGGCACCAGCTTTGAGATTAGCAACCTAAAAATCCACCCACAAGTGGGTTACAGCTGCCACTCCTGCTATAAAGTGTGCTAACAGGGAAATTCAGGAACAGCAACCACAATTTTCACCCTCCTCTGTGGTACTGTACACCATGCATCAAGTTTGATTTGTCCTAGCTTCTATCAAAGCCAATATACAGCACTCTAAAGGGTTTCTTCTATGTTCCTATGTCCTTGACTCTAGCTGTCCTTCACAGGGACATCAATTACAGTAAACCTCTTACTGTTCTACCTACATAAAGGTTTCCAGGGTCAACTCTGCCTATATGACCACTGGTCCCTTCGCTTCCATTAATCACCATTATCCTTAGCAGAATGGACAGCAATTTGACTGTGAAAAACAGAAGTAGATGCATTTCAATTTTTTTAAAAAAAATCATATATTAAACCTGAGAGGTGAATTGACCTCACAGGGCAATCTATGGTCTGCTTTTAAATCCATCTGCTTTTAATCCCATGTAGTGGAAGCTGCATCTCCTAGGGCCAGACCCTAGCTTCATGGCTGAAGAAAAAAAAAAAAAAGGACAACTTCCAAACCAGAAGAAACACAGAACAGGCACATGAGCAGCATTAGAGAACACAGGACTTCTGAGTGAACAGATTTTCAGATAACAGATAAAGGACACTCTGGCAACAAGAAAATAGATTATTACACCGATTACATGATACATAGGAGATTCAGTGACTGGAAGGGAAGAGACAACCAAAAGAGATGTAACACAGCTTGGTGCAGCATAGATTTCTTAACCACAGGATGGCCTAGGCTGGAAGGGACCTCAGAGATCATCTAATCCAACATGGGGAGGAGAAGCAGAAAAGAGTTGTATGCAGGGAGCAGACTAAATAGAGCTGTAGACAAAAGTATTAAAAAACAAGTGTTTTTTAAAATCTTACATATGTTACTCTATCAAGGATTTAATTACCTCAAAATATTATGCTATAACATTTCCTTCTTCCTATACCATCAGACTACTCACAACATGATACAGACACTTACAATCAATTAATACTATTAGCATCATTGACTGAGTTAATTCTCACATACATCAAGAAAAAATCATATCCACAGGAATACGGCTGACACAGAAAGAAAACATCAGCAGACTTGTTCAGCATTAGTCTGGCGTATATAAGTGTAACACACCAGCAAACCTGAACCAACTATGGACCAGCACAGCAGCTCCACACTAAAGTCTCTACTCTCTTGGAGCAGGGCCCATCTGCTGTCTCTGAAGGAGCCCTGCATCCACAGGTCTGGACCCATTGTCTCCCAAGTAGGTTGACCTCTTGCTAACTGGGAACAACTGGTTAGCTGCAAGAGCCAGGGCTTTTTTTTCCAGGCCATACTGAGCCCTAACCAGCTGCTAGTGTTCACAACTATGCCGTAGTTCTGCTTACTGCTCCAGGTGTAGCCTATTTTAGGTCTGAGATAACATAAAGCTGCATTTGGTGATGTGATCTGCTCTTCTGATGCCTGGGCCAGCCTTGAGGGTGCCACAGTACCAAGAAAATTATGGCAGCTGAATAAAGAACTACTCACTAAGCAAGCCCAGCATCTTGTTTATCACCAGTACCACATTTAGCTCCTTTTAATATATTTACTGAGTTCCATATTAGAAGCACTAATATTTTTTTGCCCTTGATACTCTCATTACAAAGCTACCCCCTGACATTCTTTTTCTAGAGATCTTTTTCATTTCTATTTTGAAATGTCACTCAAATACAATGCTTTGTTCTCCAAAACATCTCCACTGGCTTCAGATATGCATTCCAGATATGTACTAGTTCTAATTTGAGGGGGGTGGGGGAAAACCCACAAAACTCTATATTCAAGCCACTTCTATATTTGAGCAACACAGCCCAGCAGACTTAAATAAACTAAGGAATCAGATTAATGTACTCTGTCCTTTCCAAACCCAAAACCTTACTTACATGCATGTTTGTACTTATCTTTCCATTAATTTTAGCTTGTGAGAACTCAATCCAAGCCTATTTACTAGAGCCAGCTGTTTTAATGGCCTCATTACTTACCCAAACCCACATCTCAATAAGCTTGGGGAAGCTGCCAAAGGATTTGGCTGAACCCCTTACAAGGCCCCATGACAAATGGTAACTATCATTTTATTATCTATCTCAATGATATGAAGGTCTGGTTAGAGTCTCCCAATTCTGGATGATTAAAGAACAGCAGCAAGTTTCTGATTTCCACCCATCATGAAGAAGAGGGCTGTGACAGGACACACAGGCTTTATCACTACAGTTATGCAGCCTGTGATGTCCAGGCTCAAACCCTGGAATTCATGGTAAATCAAGCAAAAACTTCTTGCATATATTCAAACACCAGGACACTTGATGCCTGTTGCCTTCCTGAAAGAAGAGCTCCAACTTTGCAACCACCTAGGACACTGATGGCTTTCCACCACAGCAGCAAAATGGACACACTCAGTCCAGCTCACCACAGTACGAAGAGTGGCAATAAAGGTGACAGAGCACCCCAAAAGAAATCCCTCAGAGTTTGAGCTCATTTTCCTGACACTTGAATTTGACTGGTTTACTTTCAGAGAAGACTGAAAAAAACTAGGCCTTTGAGCAGACAGATGGGAACAGCTCAAGTTCTCCAAGAAACCCCAGGATAGGAGGCAAAATATCTTCTATATCTTCTTTGGTGCCTACTTTCATGCAGCCAGTTGTTTTGCAGTGACCATTACTGTATTCCAGCAGAGAGTAAGCCCCACTCTGACATTCAACTGAGATAGGATTGCTTTCTGTCTTAATTATTTATTCAAGGCCTAAAATTAGTATTTTAGGAGACGGAAAAAAAATTACATGTGAGAATAAAAAAGTTCAAGTTGTTTGACAGTATCAATTTGCTCCAGTTCTGCTTTTAGAAAATAGTAATCTTCACTTATCTGCACCAAACAGGAGTCCAAATCATGAGAGGTTTGGCCTAAAAGCTTTATTCTGGGCCTTGGCTAAAAGAAAGCCTGATCTGCATCACACACCTCCCTGCAGCCTTCTGTTTGGTGGCCCTTTCATTGCATTTCCATCACTTTTGATGTGTCAGTTAAAAAAGTGCTGCAATAATAGTAAGCAAAACACAATCTGGTACAGAACAACCACCAAAGTCATCAAAAAAGCCATGCATAAGGCAGGGGATAACTGAAAGGGCAGGGGAAAGAGCTTCTGTGCAGAACTGCTGCTATGATAAAGGCGCATATAACCATTACAAAATACATCCCAAGATGCACAGATCAGTGATTCCCCTGAGATGATTTCTACAGCTGAATTTCTCCTCCACCTCTGAACAGTATTTCAGCTGACAGTTTTTAAACTGCTTGACACTTCAAGCTTTTCCTGTTTCCTGAGGAAAATGACATTTCTGAGGTCTCATATATGATCCTGCAACACTACTATGGTGTGAGATTCTTATTTCTGGTAAAGCAAGAGACAGATTCTGTTACACATTAAATAAATTATCAAAAAAAAAAAACCTCGCATGACATGAGTTAAAGTTTCACAAAATCACAGAATGTTAGGCGTTGGAAGGGACTTCGAAAGATCATCTACTCTGAGTTGTACTCACCATAACAAACTCGGCTCTGCACAACAGTGGCTGAACATTGAGGGGAGTCCCAGCTCTCCACCACAAGCCTAGAAGCCAGTAACAGGCTCCCAGTAGGAACAAGTCCAAGTAAAATGAAAAATCCACTATTTCCTTCAGGATTTCGTAAAATACCCCAGCAAGTCATCCTGGAAGTCTTGCTGCTGATTACAACAGAAAGAAGACTCTCCACAGTTACTCTTTGGAAGGGTGGAAAGCACTTGACCACCATCACACATCCAGACCATGTAGAGCCAGCTGAGAACAGAAGCAGCACTCCTGGAGTTTGGGCACTCACAAGCATGCATAGGGATATGCTGCAAAAGTAAAATACAAACAGAGTCTAAAGGATTAGGTAAAGAGAGGAGGCAATCATTCTTTGTGCATAAACAGCTACTTAGAGCTGCAATTCTATGAGAGGTCTCCTCTTTTTCACTGGAACATGTTGCAGGTGACTCCCCTGACCCCACCTCTCTCTCCTCTCCAAAGAGAGAAAGGCTGCCCAAGATTTACTACTCCAGTCTTTATTACAGATAAAATCAAATTCATACTTAACACAGATCAACAGCTAAAGATATTAACCCAACAGTATTATCAAGCTCCCAGCAGTTTTCAGCTCAGTTTTTATGACCCATTACACAGGCATCTCACCAAGTATGCCATGGGTCTTTTGCATATTTATTGACTATTCATGTTCCAAGTTTGTTTTTGTTTTTAAATAAAGTAGTCACATTTACACTTTTCATTCTAGGGTGCCTTCAGACATTTGGCTGGAACTCAAAATGTGAGTTTACGGCTCTTACTTGTTTGGTGTTTTCCTATAGTGTTCCTATATTAGGCTGCTGGCGCCTACCAACTCATAAATTTGTCTCTACTTTTTTATTATTTTTCACGCATCTTATCTTAGAAAAGGTTCAAAAGTTCATTAGCAAAATGTTTCTTATCTCTCTGTTCACTGAAAAGTCTCATGATAGATAATGTCAAGAAATTTAACACAATTATGACAAAGAAATTACATAGCACTACATAGATCTTGTGAGGTTGCAGAAAACATTTTATGTAATTAACTGTTGCCAACAGGTTTACACTGACTCACCAACACACACTTAGACCCGGGCTTGAACTGCTAATAAGTACATCAGTAATTTCTGTAAGGAGTCACACTGAATTACTCCATGGCAGGACATTCATAATTCAGTTTGCTCACTGTTTTCCTAATAGAGAAAAGAGGATTACAGCTGATTCTCTACCTGGAGGACTTTGTAGAAGCTGTTGTCATAGTATTAGAAGCCTGCATTTCCTTCTCTGCCCCATCAACATCCACCAGCAGAGTCACAGAGCCACAATTCTAAAATAACTTTCCTTGGAGAAGATCCAAGTCTGGAAGAGACTAGACACTAGGTTACAACTTGCACTTGGAAGAAGTTCATAGAATAGTAGAATCATCTAGGTTGGAAAAGACCTTTAAGATCATAAAAGTCCAACCCTACTCTATCAAGTCCACCACTAAGCCATATCCCCAAGCACCACATCTATACAGCTTTTAAACACATCCAGGGATAGCGACTCAACCACCTCCTTGGGCAGCCTGTTCCAGTGCCCAACAACCCTTTCAATGAAAAAATTTTTCATAATGCCCAGTTATTTTGCTGTAATCTAGAGTAGAACATACCACCTGGAACAAAGGTACTTTCAGTGTACACAGAAAAGCATATAATGCATGGGAAAATGGTAGGAAAAAAAACCAAAATCACCATTTAATGGACAGCAATTTCCCTGCACAGACATTTTAAAATGTCTTTAATTTACAAAAATGAATATGTGAATAAATTTACAAAGATGAATAAATGAATAAAATTTACTCATAAAAGGATACTGTCTGTCTCCACTGGATTTCCTTCAGTAAATGCAGAAGGACACTCTATGCAGGAAAGAATCCTAGTCAACATCACTTTCACTTCCTAGTTCTTGCAGGGGATCTTTGCAAGGACACTGAACAAGCAATACTGCCCTAAAAATTCTTGGTTTAAATAGTGAACACATTCAAGTGCCAATATCAATATTTCCCTACAATCAAATACTCCCTTTTACAGTGGGCTAAAAAACCAAACACTTCAGTTGATACAGAGTATTTCTTTTCAAATTAAGCTCCAAACTAATCTGTACCCTTCTAGCACTTCTATCTCTGAAGCTTCGTAAGTGACATGCCAGACAGACTTATGCTGGTAACAGTTGAGTAGTTTCCAATTTACACTCCTTTGGAAATTACCATTAGCATGTACAAATGTCCTCCTGTTTCCTGGTGATGTAACTTCATAAATAGGAGCATATAGTACAGGCCAGATAACGGCAAGTATCAATTAAAAAAACCCAAATGAACCAGTCAACTCTTCTAGGATGAAAAAGAAAAAAAAAAATTAAAAAAAAAAATAATTTATTGTCTCTTATTAATCAAGCTGTCACAATTCTATTTAAAAAAAAAAAAAAAGCCCAGACTTTTTACTGAAAAAATGCTGTGACAGGGTGTTTGTCCCAACATTTTAAAGTGCCCCAGAAATTTTACAAAGGGAAAAGGAACAAAAAACCTCACAGAAATGTTCCAAATAATTTTAAAATTTATTATATTCTTTCCTAGAACAACAACTAAAAGGAACCATGGTTCAGAGCACTAACCTGTCTTAGAGTTATTCTCAACAAAAACATGGAAAACCAGTGTTACTAATGTGTTTCCTCATTCACAGAAAAAAAAATTGAAGTTAAACAGCAGGTAAAAAGCCTTTTCAGCAGCGTATTATAAATATTTAGTAAAGTTTTCAGTGGCTTTTCATAAAATTCTATGGTTATAGAACAGCAGTTTGAAGTAAGATAAAATATGGCCTTGGATGAGTTAAAATGCATTTTATCTCATCAAGCTACTACTGAGGAAAGAGAAGTTCATTAAAATAATGTGTTCAGCTTAAAAGAAAAAAATAAAAGAGAGAGTGCGCACACATGTATTTGCAAGAGTGAGAGAGGTGCTCCTAGTTTGGGTGAAATAAGGAAACATATAATGACTGAGTACTTAGTACTCAGTACTTACTAAAACTACTACCACAGTAAAAATTGCTGAATGTCAGAAAAAGATCAAGTGTTAAAACCACATGCATGCACACAGCTCTGAAGGGAGCAGGAAACAGTACCCAACAAATCTGTAAAAAAAGAAGAAATAAGCACTCAGTGAATGTAATACAGTTTATTAAAAAAGACAGCACGCATATTAGGATGAACTGAAAGCCCCTAAGTTTCTAAATGAGCATTTCAATGATTTTCAAGTCATAGGCAAACAACATCCTGAACGAGAGCAATTGTTCTGCACACAAAGTGATGGAAAAAATTACCAGTGGTTCCCTGGTAGCTGTAGGGATGTAGTTCACTCTTGTTCACTGCATTTGACTCAGCTACTCAAAGGATTAAAGAAAGAGGACAAGACAAAACTCCAGCACCAGGCAGTCATTTCTGAGTTAGCGAATTAAGCAATTTGTTCTGTGATCACAATGGCAGTTGGCGTCAGCAGAAATTCATTTTCAGACTGGAGGGAGTAGCTGGCCCTTCATCTGCAAATTAAGTGGTATTGTGCTGCCACATCTAAAAGACATTGCTTAGTGCCAAATCTCCTTTGAAATGGTTCATCTTTTGCCTTTCTCCATGGAAATATTATACAATTTTAAGGCACAGTTCAGTGCTTCTCAGGACATTGCTGGGCATGTATATAAACAGCTCCATTCACTCAGCACAAACAACCCTAACAGCTGCTCCAGAGCCACCAGCAGAGATTGCCTTGGTACTCTGCCTCCCATATCCACAACTGTCAGCAGTTCCTCCAAACACAGCCCTGAGCTCCACCTCCACCACTGGTCTCCCAGTTGTAAAAGCAAAAAAAGCCACCACAGGACCTCCCTTCTCCCACAAGCTGTTGAAGCATCTCTACTTTGGAGAATACAGATTCTTTATTTACTCCAGAAAATCTTTTCAACCCATCTTTAAACAGAAACAAACATTACAGACATATAAATATACATAACTTCATTGGCTTGGACTATCTATAACAGAAAACTAAGCATAAACATGCCAACTGATATATGTCTTTCCAAATTCAGGTTTGTTCTTTTTACCCCTGGAAAATTAATCCTTTGGATGGAATGGATTCTCTACATTTATGACACCTCATGCTTGGCCTAACTATGCTTCCACAAGATCCATCTTCATGATCTCTTACTGATTTTTTTTTTTTATTATTTTTTTTTTAAGCATCTGAGAAAGGTGCTAAAAGTTTCTTATTTTCTTAGGTTGTGTGAAATGTTTAGTAGTTCACCAAAATGAAAACTGAAGTATAAAAGAAGGAATTTTCACAGAGTTCTCCAGAGGTATGCAATGATAGCAGTTTTTGATGCAAGGAGCCAGCAAGCAGGTTCATTTAACTCCTTAGCAGCATCATGGATCATGCCATCTCCCTCTGCTATTCTCATGCACCCCCTGCACCTGCAGAACTCTTAGATAAAAGAGATGCTCCTATGAATCTCACAAGTAGTTTGTTATATACAGTTAATTATTTGTGACATCTGGTAACACAATGATCATTTGAAGTCAGGCACTGATGGCAGAAGTCAGAGCAATGACAAAGCCATTGGCCTCTGCATCACATGAACTATTTCTGCTCTGCTTCTTCGGTGGATGGAAAGAGTCCTGCCCATGCTCACACAACAGCCTTGTTCTGATGTTGTCTACAGAGACAGGAATTCACTTTAAAAGTGTGATTTCACCTTAGCAATTTTTATTTTTTTTTTAACCTGTTTGTTTTCCTTTCTGGTTTGAAAACCAGGAAGGTCAGGCAGAAAGTCTGCCCAAAATCCACATCTGTGCTGTCACACTTGGGAAGAGAGCAAGCACTACACCAAGCAGAAAATAGCTGAAGAGGGGAAGTTAGAGCAAGCTAAGCAGAGTACATCAGATCGGGCAATCCAGCCAAAGCACTGCTTTGCAGCCAACCACAACCAGAAGGAAAACTACAGGAAAAAGCCATAGAGCCAAGGGATAAAGAGCATCATGCTGAAGGACAGGATTAGAGGAAATATAAACTTCACAAGCTTTAAGATCAGGAGTGCAGCCTGTAAATGTCAGCATATTCAGACCAAAAGAACTGCAGCAAACCTAGATCCAGAAGGGCTCATCCACCCTCCTCACCACCAGCTCCTCCTGTTGGTGCCAACCCTTCCCAGCACCTCCTCAAGAACAGGAAGCTCCTTCCTTGACATATTTTAGATACATCTTTATTTCTCCCTGTCTACCAATTTTCCCACTTGCAGCCCTTTGTCCTCCCACTGACTGACTTCCCTGGGCGCTGCCATTTATATAGCACTGCTGTATGGAAACAAGCACCTACTCACTTTCTTTCACCATTCAGTCAGTTTGACACCCCACCTACCACTTGCCTCAGGATTTTACGCTGAGGATTTTTCAGCTTTCTGGTGTGCGTTGCCAATTGCCTGCCAAGTCCCCTGTAACATCAAGCTCTGGTAATAAAGTAAATCCTCTACCAGTGGAGCCGCTGCTGATGTGATGTCCCACCAATTCATATGGGGAAGCCCTTCCCTTGGGCTTCACAACTGGACTAGGTCCTGGAAGATCCTCAAAGACTGCATGTTTCTGTAAGCTGTAATTAATACTTAAGGACTCCAAAATATCAACACCACCCTCTCCTTTGCATTCATAGAAACCTGTCCCAAAAGCAGAACCAGACACGAGCGCCCAGACTGCAGGTGCACCACACTTTGATGAGCACAGATCCAGGCACAACTTTGGAGAAAAGTTTGGTTTATTGAAATCTGCTCTCACACAGACTCAAAATGCCATCTCTGATCTCTGCAGCACTGGAGAAAGAACACAACCCCACATGACACAGCTGTTGGCGTGCAGTACAGATCCAGAACACTATGTATTAGCTTCACATGCTACTTCACCTGCTTTTGCACCACCAGGAACTGGTGGAACAAACTGTAGGATCCTGTAGACTTCAAAGTGAGATTTCTTTTCTCAATCTTCCCTCTTCCTGTGATCTTTTAGATAAGAGCAAGTCCAAAAAAAAAAAACCCAACCAAAAAACCAGACACAGCATAGTACTGAAAACTTCCTGCTCATTTTGATGGAGATGTTCTTACAAGCACAATCCCAACTACACCTTCACAGTAACAGCCTCACACATGCAGATGTGTGCACATAAACCCCGCAAGCTTCAGTCACTGAATTGGTGGCAGGTACTTCCTCAAGAAGGCAGGTAGACCTATGCTGAGAAACACAACTGCAAGCTTGTGAGTGTGCATTTTGGCTTCTAAACCTCTCTTATTCAAAGCCTTTCCCTACTCTGCACTTCAGTCATTTCAATAGTTCAAAAAAAAATACCTAATGGTAGGAAGTTTCAGGAGATGTATCAACTCAAGACCATTTCAGAATACGTTATAAAGCCTTCATCAGTGTGTTTTGTGCAGACTGTTTCATATGCATGAAATTAAAACTGCGTCCTTCTGTCCCACACATTCTTTAATTCACAATGGAAATAGAGTGTATCAACACATCCTTCTGCTTTTACAGTGCTGGGCCCTGAAATATTTGCCATAGCTTAGCAAGGTCTTTGTCCCCCATTAGCAAGACCTTAATGATAGATAATGTGTGTAATGAACAGAATATCAATAGAATTACATAGAGATTCCTGTTGGTTTTCTTTGTCTGGGGATTTTGAGGGTTTTGGGGTGTTTTTTGTTGGTTGGTTTTTTTTCAGGAGGAAGGTTGGATGTTTTTTTCATTTACTAATTACTAATAGAAACCATAAACAAAGGAAAACATATTGTATGAGCTTTCTGAGAGTAGGACTTCATCTATATGAATCCACATAACTGAACAGATTAAAGGTATTTTTCATCTGATGTGCATTTAATGTAGAATCTTTCAAAACCAACAGAAGCACATATTTCAAAGTAAAATAGTGTTTTTTCTTTTCTCTGATAGAATCATATGAAAACTCAAGCAAAATGAAAAAGGAATAGCTATCATCACTTTGTAACTTTTTTTTTTTGTAGAATATATCAAAAGAAAAGAAAAACATTTCTATGGTATAGCTCACAAACAGGCTTAAGAAGTGGCAGGGTAGAGGATTTGGGTTTTTTTTAGAAGTAGCTCATCCCAGGGAAAATATCAATTTCCTTTACTCTGTAAACTCAAAAGACCTAAGATTACATATTTAAATACTAGTCCCACATGGGAAAGCCACCTACAGATACAATGATGAACAACCAAATTCTCCTTGCAAATACCAGAACTTGAGTTAAGTTTATATATGTAAAAGTTAACTTGAGTTATATATAAAAGTTAAGTTTAATTAGGTTTATATATATGTGGTTATATGTATGCATATGTAAACATACACATGAGAACAGACCTGGTATGCAGTGGGCAAATAAGAACTCCTGCTGCTACAAAATTGATTGAAAAGGTGAAAACATATGAAAACTCAAAAATATTACCGTAAAACAGCTGCATTCAAAAATTAATTTGATGTTAGGGCACTTTATGAAAACACAACTGAAGTACAGTAACAGCCAAGAAACAAAGTGTTTAATGAAGCTCTCCAGTGTTTTCCATAAATTTCTAACCATTTTTATGGCAAATGTGTCATGGTTTAACCCCAGCTGGCAATTAAGCACCAAAGAGCTACTCACACACTTATCCCACCAGCAGGATTTGGGGGAGAGAATCAGAAAGGTGAAAATGAGAAAACTCATGGGTTGAGATACAGACAGTCTAATAGGTAAAAAAGCCAAAGCCACATGCACAATCAAAATCAAACAAGGAATTCATTCACCACTTCCCATCAGCAGGCAGGTGTTTTGCCATCTCCAGAAAGCTGGGCTCCATCACA
>WTSP01003736.1:0-37523 GCA_025331215.1 Actenoides lindsayi | reverse complement strand
ATGTCATGTGGTGTGGAATATCCCTTTGGTCAGTCAGGGTCAGCTGTCCCAGATGTGTCCCCTCCCAGCTCCTTGTGCACCCCCAGCCTACTCACTGGTGGGGTGGGGTAAGAAGCAGAGAAGACCTTGGCTCTGTGTAAGCCCTGCTCAGCAGTAATGACAGCATCCGTGTGTTATCAGTAATGCTTTCAGCACCAATCCAAAACACAGCCCCATACTCACTACTGTGAAGAAAATTAACTGTAGCCCAGCCAAAACATCAAGAAGCACCAGCGAAATTTCTTCAAGCAATGTTAAAACCAAAAAAAAGTGATTTGTGCACTAACTTAACCTGCTTTTCATACAAAGCTGTACTTAAAGAATATTTAGTTTCTTTCTGGATCTAGTTTATGTAGAAGTCAGGTCCAAAGGTGCCTAAAATAAGTGCTTAAATCAAAACTGTATTTAGAAACTTGTGTGAATGTGACTAGTTTTCCAGATATACAGGGCATACAGAATTCCCATTAAAGCCAAAGAAGTTGCTGAACTTAACAGAGATTACACAAAATCACAGAGATGTAGTAAGTGATGCTGGCCCTAACTGTGTGTATTAGCTATACTCCTTTCCATTTCCAGTTTTCACATGAATGGTCCTGAAATAAAAAGGAAAACTGAACTGGATCCTGATATTTAAAAACAGATCATAATTAACTGTTTTGTTGTGGATACAAGTGTTGCTAAGGTAGTGGAAGTTCCACAATCTCTGGGATTAAACTCAAATTTCCCCTCACAAGAAAAACCATATGTGCTTTGGATAGGAAATAATTTCCAATCTTTTATAAGATTCCTTTCTAAGCATCACTTCCCTCTCAAAAATCAGAACCGAAAACTGTCTTGTCTCACAGTTAATAGACAGACAAAAGCATATTTAAAACCATGCACCATAAAAAGTTTTACGATCAAAACAAACAAACAAACCCACATTAGAAGCTTTGGAATAAAAAATAAGGTACTTAAGAATATATGGCAAGTTGTTTAGATTCCAAATACCATAAAACACTAATAAGTTCACAATCATACATGCATTTCAAAAAGGCTGTGATTGCAGAATCCCTATAAGAAGGTATTAAAACTAAGGACACCACCTGCTTTCACTCACAGTCCATCCCATTCTCTCTCGTGCCAGAAAAACCCATTTCATGTGTGTCTGCATGATTTTAAAATTTGAGCAAAAAAAATATTCAGGAACTATCTTTTAAAATATCAGCAGTTTATTGATAGAAAAATGAATTTTCTGCTAGATGTAATTTTTATATTCATCTAACTGTTAGTTTTAAAATTGATAACACATATTCACAAGCATATTGTTTGTGCAATACCTAGGGAAAATAAGGAAAATTCATGAGATGATTTTCAAGCTGATATAGTCTCTAAACTATCTGGGATCTGCTGCTATGTTCCCAGATTTGAGTAAGGAATGTTACTATTCATCTTTGTACATGAGCAGGCAGAAGCCTCCAAACTTCTAAATACACTGACATAGTGTTCATGTACTAAAGATAAGCTCAAGAATGCTGAATAGTTTTCTACCAAAGACCTTCAAAACTCCAAATTACACCAGAATTAGCCTCATGACCAGTGCCCAGTGGGTTTTCTTTTCCTTTCTTTACTTTGCTAATAAGAGTAACCTCACTAATAAACACCTTTCCTCAGCCCTTCTACTACCTTAGCAGCCAAATGACATAGATGCCTATGACAATGCCAATTTCTCAACTCTAGGAAAAGCAACAGAAGTATAATAGTTAAAATTTTTTTTCATCCAGACATGGCTACAACTTTTTTAAATTAAGATTCAAAGATCCATTTTTACAAAAAAATAAAAATAAAAAATTTTAAGATGTCTTATAAATCTGTCATGCCTTTAATTTAGGTATGTCCTGAGGTCTCCTATATTAAAGCAATGAACTGGAGTCAGGGACAGAATATTTTCTTAGGTGATTATGTAAAGATCAGTTGATGTTAAACCTAGATCTCTGTTTCATCATAAATGTTCTTAGGGAGCTCATTACCAAGCCTACTTTAGGCAGTTAAGAAAACGAAGAGTCAGCACTGCACTGAGTCAAAGTTGCATGTGGTAAAGGACGCCCTTGAGCCCTTCATACACTTCTCACTTGCGGTGGATTTACCCTGGAGATCTACTACACACTCTTTCCTTAAATCATGTTAAATACTAGTAAAATAAGGTAAAACTAGATGTTTAATAATAAAAAATACATACATTCCAAACAATCAATCTATCCACTAATCCTATGACTACCATATGCTGATAGCTGCAAGTTTTTATGCCTTTTACTCATAGTTACTCCACCACAGACATCTCTCGGCACAGCTACATGTGCTCATGAGATACTGAGAACAATCTGTTCTGACAAGAGGCTGATAAATTTTAAGCAATAAACACCTAATGTAAGAACAGCACTACCAAAAAACATTTAAGGCACTCCAAATTCTTATCATGTGGTTCCAGCATCTGTACTCTTCTACTTCTTCTGAGGCTCTCCTGGTTTTCAGACCAACTATTTCTAGGTGTGCCAGGCGAGAACATCACAGACCTTCTGAAAAAGGGTATCAGAGAAATGGCAGATTTCTGGAAAACTCTCACCTTCAAGGGGAACTCATATTTGATTCTGAAAAATTTTAATGTAAAATAATGTAGGAGGATCTCAGGAGATGGAAAAAGTCCTAGACAGCATCTTTTATTCAAAACACTTAGAGTTAACACAAAATGCAAAGAAAATACCAGGATCCTATGAAATTTAAATAACATACTTTCAGGTTTACCATACAGCTGTAGAGAAAAGTCGTAAGTTAGGAAGAATCAAAACTGCTTCATTTGGCAGTAGGACCAGAGCACGGAGCCCTCTTCACTGGGACAGGAGTGCTCTGAAGCAGGGAGTTCCATGGCTGCCTCCACTGCTATCTGTATCTGCTTTGCCTTCAGAGCACACCAACAACATTGCCAATTACAGGAATAGTTCTTGAAATGTGAATATGGGTGCTCTGAAAACTGGACTGAGACCAATAATTCATTTTGCAGACCTCTACCTAGTTATTTAGATGTTAGTAGTCTTCAGCCACTACAGTCGAGACTGAATTTAAACCAGTACCCTAAGAGAGAATACCACCATTTCCTCGCTACCTATCTCATCAGCCATCTAATGTTTCCCAAAGCACTAAACATTTTCAAGTGCAAATATTGCTATACCTTCAACTGTTGCTATGCAACACTAGGTCCTATATTTCTTTGAAAGATGTGAAGGAAATTGGACTCTTGATCCTTAGCTTAATTACTATTACTCACTGCCATATCTGCTATAAAAAATTTGAATTAATACTCATTGAGGAAACCAGGTTATAGTCTTCAACAATTTACTTTTAGAATCTGGGCTCTGCTCCAATGTATTTCCCCCTCATTTAATATTTAATTCTTTTTTGAACATGACCTGCCCTGCAATTTTAAAAGAAACCATCTGAATTCTTCATTCAGCTATAGTATAGTCATTTTGCTTCAGAATAGCTCCCACAACAGTATCAGGCATGTCTTAGGGATAATTATGTTTTATGGTTATAAAAGTTAGCATTGCTGGAATGCAAGAGGACTAGAAGTACAGTGCACACACAAGGTTCATAATGCAGCCCTTTTCATACTCACAAGAGAAGGAATCCCATCCCATAAACAACCTCCCCCCTCCCAACTCCTCATCCTCAGGCATTCTGGGTCAACAAATCACCACGTTCATCAGCATAACTTTCAGAAGTAACAGCAAGGTTTGGTTGGGTTTTTTTCCTTCCTAAGGCCAATTATTTGCTCCTCTGTAGACACGCAGACATATTTAGTAATACTTCTAGATAATCAGCCAGATGGTACATTTTTTGGAACAAGAGACATGGGCTGTTTGTTTCACCACAAACTGGGGCAATCCATTTTGATAAGAATTTAATTCACAGTTAATACAGATTGTTGGCATCTGGTTTTGTATGAATTGATTGCACAGAGAAATCAGGTCAAGATCAGCTCTGGGTAAGAAGACCATCAGATCTAACTGTGAACTCCTATCGCTGTACATCAGTGTGGAATTTGGCTAACCAGGAGTTGTCTGTGCCCCAGCAAGACAGAGCATGTATTACAGATGCCCACTACCCATGTGTTTAAAAAAAAGGGAAGACAACACTGGTAAATGCTCTCCCATTTCAACTGGGTATAGACACCTCAACAGCAGAGTCCTACACACTGTGACATACAGCCATGCTTCTTAATACTTGGACTTTGCAGTATCTAAATTAAGAAGAGATTAGATAACATGAAATAAATATAAGAATGATGTGGTTTCACAGAAAGTATAATCTTCGTAAAAAAAAAAAAATTTGAACAGTTTTAGTGTAGTAGATTCTTTTTATCAAAAGACTATCTGCTGACCAGGATCACTGAAAGTTCCAAGGATGGCACATTTACATTGCATTTACAGTAATTTCCAGAGCAATTTTCAGCAATTTGGTTCACCTTGTTTCTCTCCAAACTCACACTTGGCCTGTCTTTATCACGTTAGAAAGCTTGTAAGTGAAACGGTCATTTCAAAACATATACTTAAAGTTCAAACTGCAGATAGATTTAAAGAACGTGAACAGACCCCAAAATATTTGAGATTTGGCACGTGTAGGGTGCAAGATTCTAAAACTGATGCATGGCACAGAAATTTATTTTGTCCTTTGCATAACAATACACTTGATACATGTTCTGTTTACATTATGTTATACCACCTGAAAAGCAGAGTTATGAATGCAATATAAAATGGATATTTTCCTGCACATCTCAACTACTTTCTGACAGGAACTTTACTGGAGTCACAACCACAATGAGAAGGAACAATAATGATTTCCCATGAAGTGGGAAAAAACAGTTCTATTATGCAGTTTCATCATATAAAGCTCTTTATTCACTGAAAATTAAAGGTGTCAGGTTCTGAAGTCACAAAATAAGCACACACGACAGCATGTGTATGCTATTCACTGATTTAGAACAATGTTTCCAACCCTAACCACTGGAAAAAAATCATGACCGAAGAAAAAGATGATTCATGGTCATTGGAAAAGGAAATTCAGAATTTTTTTAATTGGATCTAAGTGATTCCACACTTCACAGTTCATATCATGTTTTTCTGCAATAACAACAAAGGATTACTGTCATTTGAAGAACTAAGGCTGCATCTCTCACAATCACAAGACTGGGGGACGAAGCTGTAGAAAGCAACGGAAGACAAATGGATAAAAAGTTAATAGCTAAAAAAAAAAAAAAAAAAAAAAAAAAAAAATCAAAAAAAATTAAAATCAAAGTATTTCAAGATCCCCATCACATCTATTCCCAACAGTCACCTGCATCCTGCATTCCTTCGCAACCAGCATCTGTAACCACTTCATGCAGCAGTAAGTGAACTTCATCACCACCTCTCCCTTCTGTGGGTCCCATGCAACTGGCCAGCTCTTGCTTTAAGTTTAGAGTAACGAACAGAAGAGCAGGAAAACACATGTCCTTTCTGTTGCATATGGGAACAGTAGAGGAGAGGGGCAAATAAGAGGGGGGAGCAAAAAGCCTGCAGAATTTGTTGTTGACTTCATTCAAACAATAAAAGATGCAGAATAATAGGTAAAAAAAACCCAACAAAACAACAACAACAAAAAACCCAAAACAAAGCAAAAACTCTGCAGAGTGTTTTTTTGAGGTTTTTTGAGTCTTCAGTTCCACTAGAAGCTGGTTTTGGCTGATAGAGCCATTCAATTTCATCAGACTCCTATCAGGGCAAAGCAAGCCTAAGAAATGCAGTGCTTCTCCCTAGTGATTTGCACTTCTTTTGGGTTTTATTTAACTGCAGAAGTAGGAACTTTTGTAGAGTTTAAGATGTAACTTATGGCACAGAGGGCTCCATTCAGAATATTATTTTTTTTTTCCAAAATGAAACATGAATATACTATTTTGAAAGAAATGACATTGCAAAATTGTCTGTTTGAAACAGAACTGAGAGAAAAAGTATGTTAAGCCACTGTTAATTACCACACTTAAGTGGTAATTAACAGTAGGCAACATATCCTAAACCTGATTTTTTTGTACCTGAACTCCAACTGAGGAACCAGTACTGCTTTTACATGGGAACTATTAGGACAGGAGTTTGGAGCTCCCACCAGGACACAGAATGCATCATCCTCCAGCACATTAGAAGTGCTGACTTCTGACAGCACTGAATCCTGACACTCAGCCTCACTTCTTGCTGGTTTTCCTTCCAAGTTACTCACTCTGTACTGCACTTTGAAGGACATTGCAATGAATGTGCACTTCATTGCTAATGTGAAATTTAGCCAGCTAATATGAAATTTAGCCAGCTAATATGAAATTTGATACATAAAATGTATTCCTGCATTTACAGGAAAATTTACAGTAAAATAGCAACAAGATATTTTTTATAACTTCTGGCATCTGATCAAAGTACAACAATTTGGAACCCTTCAAAATCTTTTAAAATACATAAATATATTGTAACAGCAGCAAATAACCTCATCAAAATGAAAAGCAATGTACAGCTCTGACAACATAAATCTACAAGTTAAAACTGCAGAAGAGACAGATGGGGGAGTTACATTCTGTTTCAGGAAGCCTCCTGGCAATCTTCCAGCAGCTACAAAAGGACAAGGCCCATTTTATTCCATCTATTTCAGCATTCTCTGAATACTACAGAAGACCTCTAATGATGTGTGCAACTGGTAATTATTCCATCTCTCTGGTTAGCCTGGAAAATGCCTCCAAAGTGTGCCATATCCTTTTGTGAGGCATGGTGCTAAATCGGACCTCAAAGTCAATCCCTCAGCAAAACAGCTCTATTATTTCACAGAGCTTAAGGCCAGAAGGGACTTTTCAATCATCTAGTCCCATCACCTGCATTTCATGAAACATTACATTTCTCCCTCAATCCCACTTCAAGCCAAATAACTCTTTAAGACACATCAGAAAATGTTTGTCCTACAGGTGAAATGCCTGATGCTGTAACATGATGAAGAGCTGACAAGTTATGACCAAAGTCCCAGGCCATGGCTGAGATACCAGCATACCTAATTTGGAGGAGAGAAGCACATTGCCTCTAAAGTCCAGATCTCATGAACACTATAGTAAAAAAATGCTACATCTTCCCAAAAGCCAGGGCACTCTAGTACAACCTCCAAGTTTTGACTCATCTTCTGCTGAGCACTTCTGTAGCTTCTGAGGACAAAAAAACCCCTCAAAACAAAACAAAAAACCACAAACAAAACAACACCACCACAACACCACACCCCCACCACAAAACAACACAACAAAACAAAAAGATACCAACCCACCTGATAGAAACCCAAACCAAACATATCTGCCCAACAGCATCTCAGTTGCATTAAATCCTGTTTTGGGCACCACATGCACAAGATCTGCTCACAGGCGCCGAGCACAGAGCTGAGAAGGATATAAGCACATTTGTGGAAAAACAAGAAGCTCTGTTATCTCTGTGGCCCACTGGAAAACAGTAGTATACACAGAGATTCAGACCACAGTCCATGGAACAAGTCACTGCTGGTGAAAGGAAGGCCATGGCCACCGAGCTTGCAGAGCTGGGATGAGCAGTGCTTGCAAGAAAAGTCCACGCACAGATGCTTCTTTCAGAATTAAGCAGCCAAGAATACTGATAAACAGATTTATTTTAAGAAAGTGCATCTCTAATATTTGTGTGTCATTATATTGAAGCCCAGTGGAAAAAAATCACAAAGGAGATTTTGTATTAAGAAAAAAAAAATTTACTAAACAAGTAAAATCACGGATATCTGCGAAAGTACTTCTTATGAACTCACCTGAGGACCAATTATGATTTAAAACAGATGAAAACTAAAAAGTTAAACAACTGTAAGCTAAAGAGCATGATTTTTCAAGGAGTATATAACAATTATTTCCTGACATTTAATATACTCCTTTAAAAAAGGGGTTTAGGAAAAAAGAAACCCAATGTAAAAAAGCAGCTCTGCTTCAGGAATCTGAGTGACAATTAGTCCATTGAATTTCTTAATCAGAATAAACATGCTCTTTCCTTCAGATAGTTCTCTCATGTATCTCATGCTTCACACAGTACTACAGTGACAATTATCATCACTTCTGCTGGATGGAGAAGCAATCCAGGATATTGCCACTGGGAGTACAAAAGATAAGAGTGGAAAAAAGGAAAAAGAAAAAAAAAAAAAAAAGAAAAAAAACACCACAACAAACAAAACCAAACAAAAACCACAACCAACACACCTTTCAGTCTCTAAACATCTTTTATTTCCTTCGTTGGGTGCTGTTCAAATCCCTCTGAACGTCCTGCACTCTCAGTTCCCATTCCTGCAACTGACAAGGCAATTTAGCCCAATTTAACTAACAGTCTACACAGGATCATCTTCCTGCTATTTATTCACTCTCCTCATTTCCTGGGGCTCTTGGACAGAAACCAGACATGCCAACATACTGTTTTCTCTTCATACTGCTTCTTCTCTCAGTCTTTGCCAATTCTCCCAGCGTAGTGAACATGCGGTGTTATGACTACAGAGCACTTTATTTGTTGCTACATTATAGCAAAGAATAATACCATGAAACATTCCTGTCATCACATCCATATTCACAACTCCCATGCCTGTGTACTTCCCTCATTCTTCTTTCCGAATTGCAGCTGGAGGAAAGCAGAGAGGTAACAACTTTGTATTTCAAAGAGAAATAAGCATACCCAGCACACTGCTGGGATCAACATCATAAATTGTCTGGGTAAGAACAGACAGATACTAGCATAGACCTGCATTTCTTATGCCTCCTTAGTTTGGAGCAAGCAGAAGGAGCCTATTTTGTGCCGGAATGCTTACATGCTGTAAGAGGAGCAGAAAGCAACCTGCCTTTGTCCATTCCTGGCTCTCCTGACAGTGTTAGAAGTGCCTTATGGCTCCTCACCAAAGGGGACAAGAGGTTCAGGAGTATCTGCCATGTCTGCCCTGGATCATAAAGCTGAGTGTTACCAAAGTCTGATGGGTCACTACCATCACTCCTGGCAGCAGCATGACAATGCCACCACTACAGAGCAGGGAATGACATATATATATAAATATATAAATATATATATTTGCATCCTGCAAATATAAAAGTGCCACAGGTGTAACCTCCATATCAGGGAAACCCGAGCATCTCCATCCATTACTGAAGACAGCTCAACAAGTGCCCCAAGTTCCCCCTTAAACAGAAGGGCTTCCTTCTCATAAATACCTTCACAGAGGGGACACACACACACACACACTCACTCTCCTCCCCATTTCCATGTACAGTACCTTATACCTCCATCTTGTGGGCTTGAACTGCTCTAACAGTTAAATATTTTAATGCAGATAGGGCAGAAAATGAAAAAAAACCCCAATACATACTGCCTATTGAGAAGGAATAGAAGATAATCCTACCCATCCCTGAGGGGACATTATATTTGTGCTTTTGGAGGCCAGCTCCTTTTTTGGATAGAAGGTACTTCTGACTTTACAAGGTCTTTGAAAGAAGAATTAAATATTTGCAATAAACACTTCAACAATACAAAAGGTAATACTGTAATCCAGAACATCTTGTGGCTCTTTTCAACTAATTTTAAGTAAAATTGATTTGAATTTTGTATTGCAGTTAACTCACAATATTTCTGTGCTTCACAAAAATTCCCTTTGCTGCTAGTGTACAAAAAAGTCAAATGGCCAGAGCTAAGTATTTAAGAACTAGATTATAAAAAAACAACTACAAAAAACAAAATAAACAAAAACCCACAAGAACAACAAAACAAAACAAAACCCCCAAACAAAGAAACAAAACCCCAAAAACCCAACCCACCGAACAGCCCACCATACGCAATCACCCTGTCATTCCCAACAAAGTGCAGCCAATTTGTAGCAATTGGCACATTGTGCATAGCACAGTTCATTTGCTGGGCTGCCAAAGAAATTCTAGGTGGTGGTTTGCCTTAGAGCTTATCAGCAGTGCTGACAAGGGATGCCGGGGCATCAGCAAACACCTTCTAAAACACGCAGCAGATTGGCTGCTGTTTCTACCTGTCAGCCACTTTTCAATGAGCTGTTATCAGGAGGAAAAACACTGAATCGCAGCTCTCCAGCAGCTAATATTAAAGGAGAGGTCAGGACGACTTCTAGCAAGTATAAGCCAGCTGAAGTTGTCACCCTTTCCCTCATGACCGCACAGCTCCCCAGACCAGAATGGGATAATTTTAATCCATGGCTGTAAAACAACCAGAGTTTTTGTTTTCTCCCACTGGGGCTTAGCCAAGAATGAGCTTGCAGATTTTTGGCTTGCTAATGCAAACTTCATTTCCCCAATCCATGACTTAACTTACACTGAACACTTACTACAAGGTTATCCTTGTAAAAAATCTTAGAGATGTAAAATTTTTAAGAAGCACCACATTCTGAAAAATACTCACTGTATTATTTACTTCACAGCTAATAATTGCTCTTGGATGTGTCAAAGAACACTTAAAACCAAAAAAAAAAAAAAAAAAAAAGAAATCTTAAATACAACGTGCTATGGAGAAATTAAAATGGCCTGGGATCTTCCTAAAAACTGCTTTTACTGATGCATTGTTACAGATTTTCAAAATGTTTCAATTTGCTTCTTGTAAAGAAAGGAAAATATAAACATCTCTAAACTTGACCTAGAGCTCATTTTCCTTCAATAACTTTACAGAAAGTTATGATAGAAAAAAAAGCCTGTAAATTTCTCCTTTTTTCCTTCCTTCACTACTCCTATCTCAAGACTATAAGCCTGATCTTCCCCTCCAACCCCATTTTCCACTAATACTTTCAAGAAATTAGTGCACCAACAGCCTGACAAAGGCACCTTTGAGAGTTGTGAACTATAGAGAGGGAGTTGAGTTCAAACTCTTTGATAAATCAGTCTGAGCAAGAAGATTCTGAGAGATGCACAGAATTGCAAAACTCATTTTCTTCACAAATCCATTAGCAGATCTGAATAAATTCATTTTGACAAACATGGCATATTTTCACTGACCACACAAATTACAACATTGAAATGTGATCTAAAGGTCCTCCAGGAGCTGTATGGAAATGAAATAGCCTCTTACAGCAATGTTTACACCGACACACTGATTGACAGAAAACTGAAGATAGTTTTTTAAATCACAGCACCCACACGCTCTGAATTCAGTAGCCTCACTGCTCAACTTAAGCATTCTCACAATGTCTCAAGGATGTGACTAAAGGATGATGATCCATATCTGGCATCCTTACCCCTCCTGTCCAGCGTTGATCTCTGCATCCTGCAGCAGTGTTATGGAGCTCAGCTCCCCTTACACCCTACAGTCCTCCCCCAGCCAACAGCGGTTTGCTTTCATTTGTCAGCAGTGAAACCTAAGGAGATGTGGGAAGCTGTTCTATCCTGGCCAAGCTTTTCTGATTACCTTGTCTCCAACTAAATCCAACGTGCATTTGTTACACAGCTGGCTGAGGATAGCACTGCAGCAGCAATGACTAACCTGGACAGTTGTAACTCTTCTGCTTGCTTCAAAGAACCAAAGAATTCCTCTGAGAAACAGCACAGCAGCTCGACATGTACAAGCAGCCCGAAGAGGATCAAGATTAATTTTAAATAAGTCTAAATATTTAAACAAATGTAATTTTGAAGCAATAAAACAGAGAATAAGCAAAACTGAATATGGTAACATATACATGTACAAACTCATGCCACACTGTGACTCAACACTGCACCCAGTGCTCTTGGTTTTTTATTGATTTTGTTTGGTGGCTGTATCACATAGAAAGCAACACACACAAACTCAGGAACCCTCCAAGATGGCATTTCACTAAAATATAAACAAAACATTAAGTATAACCAGACAGGGCATGTTGCTCTGGGACAGTCCACAGCAGGAACTGGCACCGGGTTCAGCTGGAAGATAAAGGCACTGAAATTCAGGTCTGTGCAACCCAGGTCCCAACACAGGTGGAGGGGAGCAAGCAGCTGGGCTGAGCTCTGGACCACGGCATGTGTCATGACATTTCCCTTGTGTGCCAGCTGATAGCTAACAGGAGGGGGAGGAAAAGAAGACATGGACTTCAGCTGCCAAACTGTGTGGTATGAAGGATTTGCATGCATGCAATTCCTTCCCATCATTAGAAGATCCTGAGCACATATCACCTGTCCTCGCAGAGTGTGCTACAGGGTAGTGAGTGCTCCAGGACAGGGCCTCCTCTTTCGCCCTGAACTTTGGGGCTCTGCATTAGGATGTATACAACCCACTGAGACATGAGATGGGGCAGGGAGGCCTCTTGTCCCAGAGTGTGCCTGATGGTCACAATCCAGCTCCTGGAACAGAGCAGTTACTGATGCCAAAAGATGTACCTTCCATACAGCATTGAGGGAGACTCTTTAGCCCAGATCTACACAAACTTTCCCGAGGTGAGAAACCACAGTTCAAATTCTGCTGTGAGCAGGGCAGAGAATGGATCTGAAATTGGATATCTTCCCTCTAATATTTTACTTATCAAGGTAAGGCCACTCTCTGACTTTCAGTCTGAGGGCCAGTGAAACATAATGACATGCATTAAAAAGAATTGTTTTTAAAGCACGTCAATATAATAGCCACAGAACGATATCACCAGTGCTTTAGAAGAAAAGCTCACAACAATATCCACATCTTTTATTCATATATTTTAGTGAGACTAAAAGCTCACATACTTTAAGAGTCATATAAGAGATACTGTTGAATATGCATGAGGATGAAGACTGCAAGAGTTCTTACTGTTCTTAGGTTCCTGGATATAATGAAAAAGATTGATGGACTCTGGAAGAAGCTTCCCTACACACACAGAGCACTAACTATTTCAAGGTTTTTCACATCTTCTGGTCTAGATAATTTGGCTAAAGATATAGAAGAGAGAGTTAACATATTGGACAGTTGTATTCCTTTGCTTGTTGACAGTTTTAAAGCTGTTAGTTGTAAGTAATGAAATATTTTTATTTTTTTAATCCATGCTGCATCCACACAGGAGACAGAACACCACTCAAAAAAGTACTAACTTAACAGTGATGGAGAAGGAGGATGGCTCACTTAAACCAAACTTCATATTCACCTATCTTTGTTTGGTTTTTCTTTTATTTGCACGGCAAGTGTTGCTTCTTTGGGCATAAAAATCAATCCCAAGGGATGCACAGAGCACCCCCCTTTTCTGCCTCAGCCAGCAGCACAAACCAGCACTGCACAGCAGAAAGGAGGCTCCCACACAGAAGACTCCATGTGATGCTAATGACCTTCCAGTTCATTATCATATTCCTGCTTCTTGGGACACAGAGAGGTAGCAATTGTGTAGTTATCAAAACATTTCTCTTCAGATTTCAAATCTGTCTTTAAACATAGGATGGACCTAAGACTGGACCTTAAGGATTTTTCTACTATAAATGAGGATGTATCTGACCTAGCTACTATGTTTTTCAGCTATATTTGAGAGAGTTTCCTACTTCATACTATGAAAAAGGCATTCTAGACTCTTCATCTAGAGCTCACAAACTCCAGAGCACATTTCTGCTGTCTGAGAGATGGCTCAATGTGATTTTGATTGAGCAGTCAGTTACTATAAAAATGTTTTTAGTAGCATGCTGAGCTACTCCAGTCCAAGCCTCATGCAAGGAGTACATACAGCCCCTAGGAATTTCAATTATTGGCCATAGATTACAGTATCTGTGGCAAGCACGCAAGCAGTGCCAAGTTTTATTTATCCATGGCAGCCAGTGCATCTGATGAAGCTGACTCAATGACTCGTGGATTTAAAGAGAGAACGAGTCCTCAACAGTCATACAGCTACAATTTTGCCTGGGTAAACCATCGAACAGTAAAAGGCAGAAATAAGCTTCTAGCAAGTTGTTGTTTGTTGGGGTTCTCTTTTGATATCATCTAAAGTAGCATTAAATGTTGGAGAGCTATCATTATTTATTAAGAATCTTGCTAGACTGCACTCATAAGAGCAAACACTTGTGCATATACATAGCAATGTAAATATATAATTTCATTTTGAACAAGGTTCTTGAAATGTTAAACCACAATTTCCACTTTAAACTTAAATCCTTCCCACGCAGAACCCCTTGCTATTAACACTCAAACTGAACCTAAGGCTCTCCTAAATACCTACAAGGAGATGGCACCTTTCAGAAAAAGCATATAAAAGCTATGCTCCAGAAATAATACCCATTTCTTGCGAGCCTGCAGATGGAATCAAAGTTACTGATTTTGACCTCTGATGATCACCATCATCTGCTATAGCATTAGCAGAGGTATTCAGGGCTAGAGCACTCCACCAAGAAGAACAGTTCCCAGTGCAGTGTTTCCCCTGTGCTCACAACACACATTTCTCACCCT
Organism: Actenoides lindsayi; assembly: GCA_025331215.1. Lineage (NCBI taxonomy): Eukaryota > Metazoa > Chordata > Aves > Coraciiformes > Alcedinidae > Actenoides > Actenoides lindsayi. The sequence goes on along the minus strand of WTSP01003736.1, from coordinate 23,043 downwards.
CTCTGCCAGAATCCAGATTTGTTTTAGTTACAAGACCATCTGCTTTTTGAAAGGCTTTTTTTTTTTTTTTTTGATGACAGATGGATGAGGTTCAAATTCCTGTTGTAACCAGCAGTGAATTTTTACAATTCATTGTCTCTGCTGCTTACTGTCTTGCTTTAATTACTTGAAAGGAAGAACTCTCATGGGGGGAGAAGGAGTTTTCCAAATGCATAACATTTTTAAACCAAAATAAGCATATAAAATAAATTTCTGATTCTTCAGCTACAAATAGTCTAGCTCCAGGTTTGTAGCCTAGTTTTGTAATCCTGTATTGGCTCAGGTTTCTCTTTCATGTCCCAGAATAAAGACATATGGAAGCAGAGGGAGTACTTCAAGAGACTATCTACAGTGTTATAAGCATCATATTTTCCTCCCCCAGAGTCTCACAGTATCAACTGACTTTTTCATAGTCTTAGTTTCTGAAGTCTGGTGTTTGTAGAAGAGCCACACTTTTAAAAAGTTCACCAAAAACAATAGACTTCTAGCCCCTAATATTTAAGGAAGAAAAGCTTTAAAAGTTGGTAGATTTATGGGTTTTGCTTAAATTCTTCCATGTTTTAAAAACCTCTCCATTTTTATCCCATTTTTAATACCCTTTTTGGGGTGACAAGCTTGGAATAGCAAATAAACCTCCATGACACCAGTAAAATATGGTAAAAGAGTCCCCACCGACAATGTGCTGCCAAGCTGGCAAGCCTTGATCCGCAAGTCATAAATGATTCATCCACTAGCCAGGAGCATCCCGCCGCATACCTCAGGAGGAAGGAGGTGTTGGGAAGCGCGTCACTGAGAATAACAGTGTTTGGGGGCTCCAAACCAACAGCACTGTGCTGCCCTCAGCCCTGCTTAACTTATTGTCCCACGGTCAGGGACTGGGATTAACAACTAGCCCCCTGCCCCACCGCAGCTTCCCTGACAGTCACGCAAAATGGGATGCACACTTAGAATGGGGAAAGCTTCAGGCAGCTGAAGAGCAAGCCCCACCTGGGCTACTCCTCTATAAAATGAGACCAAAGCTCTGTGCAAATTGGGGGTGGAGGAGAGGGGAACCAAAGAACAAAGAATTGAGCAAAGCGCTAAACAATCCTCTAGTTTGCACCCCTAGGTTACGCTGCAGACTTACTCCATCTGTGAAAACATTTCGCAGTGAACTGCGTGTCATGTTTATATTAATTTCTTACCAGTAGATAAGTGCTGCCTGTACAGCTGCAGGCACCAGGCTCACCACGTGCCTCACATGGCCCCGCAGCCGGCTCGCCAGCCCCGCGTACACGCGCTGCTGGGAAGGGTCACACCCGTATCTCCAACCAGGCACAAACCCTACAGAAAAATCCAGCCCAGATAAACAACATTTGGAGTCCGTGTCCTTTATTATTCATTCACTATGGAGCCTTTGTAGGCTTTAGTCTTGGTTTCAATGAGATGACTGTTTCAAGAAAAAAAAAAAAAGGCGGAGAAAAGGAGAAATCCTAAGAAGCCAGAAGAAGTCTGACAGCAGATACAGAAGTGTAATTGAAGAAAAATAAAAACCAACACAAACCCTTTCAGGTTTTTTGCTCAGTTGCTTCTTGATTTCCCAGAAAAACCAAAAGCAGATGCTTTAATTTACTGTTCCCATAGTACTGTTTTAGTGTGCCTACAAATATTTCCTGAAGTTATTCCCATTTTCCCCCCTCTCATTGACTAATAAAAGGAATGAAAGATCACAAATAATATAGACAGGGAAAAGTGACAGACAGCAGAGGCATTTTCCATCATGTTAAAAATAATTTTCAAGACAAAATCTCTACTAACCACATTCTCCTCCAAGAGGAAATAAAACTACTCCTCAAAATCAGTACAGTCTAGATACTGCCAAGACTTCTGAAACTACCTGGTTTTCAGTTGTTTGATTTGGGGTCTTTTTATAAGACTACAAAAAAAAACCAAAAAAAACCCCCAAACCCTAAAACCAAGAAAACACATTTTATTTACACAAATATTTTCCAGCACAGCCATGACAACTGTTCAACACTTGCATCTACTTCATTGTACTCTGGAACTATGACACATTCTTTTTAAACCTTGATTAATTTCACAGGAAAAGGCCAGAAGGAATCTCTGTATTGAAGACAATTCTCCTAAAGTCATATTGGACCCAAAGTAGCCATGACATGGGAGCAATTTATTTAAAATTAAGATAGCAATAAAAGTGGCACAGAGAACAATATTTGAACATTACTGACAAACTTCACTGCTGTAACATTTTCCCCATACTATAAGCCTCATCATCAAAAGTCCATCTCTCCATCTCTTTTATTCTTTGTGAATGTTGGGATATGTCAACATTTTAAAAGAAAACACCCACAAAGTTTGCTGACTGATACTTGATGCATTTTACAACATGTTGCCTGCCTGTGCATCCCCCTGCTCCACCACACGCTCTCCTGCACCTGAGCAGCACTGACAGGTTTGCATCCCTGCCCTTGCACCTCACCAGACTTTTTTTTAAAGGGTTCATAAATTCTCACCTTCCTTCCCCCAACACTCAAAGGCCAAATAATGTCTAGCTACTTCATCAATGACTTCAGAGTTCATGGCAGAAACTGGAAGGGAGCTGCAGCTAAGACGCTCAGTGATCAGCAGAGGTTAAGTGATGCTTACTGACCTCTCCCAAGCTGTGGTCTGCAATGGGAAACCCATTGGCAGCTTCACAGCAGGTACCTTGACCCTCCTGAAAACAAAAAAGCTGAATATTTCAGCCCCAGAGATAGTTGAAAGGTTCAGGGGTAAAAAACTAACCACACAGAGAACCCAGAGAGAAGCTGGTGTGCTGACACAAAGCTGGGAGGGAGCTTTGAGGGAGAATGAAAAGACTTTGTAGGGATAAACCCTCTGCAGAGGAGGGTTGACCATGCAGGATGGGATGTTTCCCATTCCCCTGAAAACGGTGATAGAAAAGAAGGGAATAAAACACACCAGCAGAAGGATGCAGAAGCGAGGACTTGGTCCCTGGTTCAAGTGACTGCCACAGGACATTAACAAATATCAGACTTCAGTCTGATTCGGGCACAATACCCTGTACACGACAACAGGCTCTCACAAATTTCAACCCTGCAGATCATCAGTTGGGGCATGCTGAGCAAATAAAACTGCCTTACAGAAGCAATGAGAAATCCCTCTATCCTGACACAGGGTTCAGTCCCCACATCCTTACATTAATGGGATGAGCTTAAGATTTAGATTATGGAAAAGTCCAATATGTTTCTCTAATCATTCTCCCCACTGCTATAAAAATATGTGTTCGTCCACAGTTCTTACTGGAAGAGTAAGAATCCTCCTCAAGTTTATCAAGGACCAAAATTTACCCTCTCCTATTCCAGAAAAAAGTAAACTTCCTTCTTGGAAGGAACAATCATGTGGTTAGAGTCCAAGACAGCTTTGTTGCTACTGAGAAACAAAGATGAAGAAATCAAGCAATTCCTCAAGATACTACCCCAGTGGAGAACTGTCAGTGTTAAAAGACAACATTCCTCTCTTCCATAGAGGGTCCTGTAAGTCCTCCTGAATAAAACAAGGGAAAAAAAGATAAGACCTCTGCAGTTCTTTGCATGGTACCAAGAACCAACACCCTGCTGAGAGAGACTACTGCTTCTCAGGCTATGTGCTGTGGGCAGTTTTACCTTAAGCTGCACCTGCTTTGAAAATACATATAGGCTCATTGCCTAAAGAGGAGCATGGTGCTCTGGCACTCACCACAAGACATCATTCATTTATTGTGTTAATGTTGTCCAAGTCATGCCAACAGCAAGTGCTGCGCCCAGCCTCTCAGGACAACATGAGGGTAGACAGTCTCCTTGGTGGGATTTCAGTGGAAGACACAGCATTCCCAAAGCTTGGGGAGGAAGAGGATGAAACTGTCATCTCAGAGAGCAGATAAATTTAAGTCTCTGATTAAAATAAACATCTTTATATTCTAACCAGAAATGTACCAGGGCCGTGCTGACGGCTGCAGAACTGAGGCCAAAGTAAGTGGTAAATGAATCTGCTCCAGCACAGAAAAGATAAGGAGGAACATGGGGCCTCTTTGTTACAGCTACATCCAGCATGTCAGCATCCAGCGGCTCCTAAGAACTACATCTTGGAGAACAGAAGAAGGTAAAAAGGTCTTGCAGTACTTGTTTTTACAGACCATCCACCTCTCTCAGGACCTTGCTGTCTTCAGAAGAATTATTTTGCATATTTTTTTAATTTAAAAAAAATAAATACAAAAATACTCTCAGCGCCAAGTCTCTCTTGACTTGCCAGATCTGAAAAGGAATCCAGACTGACCAAGGAAATACGTTCACACATTATACATACTTTTTTCTTTTTTTTCTTTTAAACAGGATAAAGCTTAAAAGATCAGCAAAATTGAACATTTGCTCAGGATGCAGTTTTCACCCATATGCTACAATCATCTCATGAGGATCTGTGATACAAATATCCTATCACAGGATGAGCAAAGTTGACAGGCATCCCAGAAAGGAAAGAAGGTAATTAATAAAAAAGAGGGAAGGGCTGAGAGAGATGTGCCATACAACTAGGATATCCCCTGTTGATTAACATACAAAAAAAAAAGTGAAAGCAGAAAAGAAATGCAGAAACCACACACCCACGAGAGCAAGGAGAGAAAACAGTCCTGAGAGCAAGACACTAGCAGAGGCAAAATCTGTACGGTAAAACAGTTCTGACTGATTCAAACAACAGAGAAAGTGAAAATCATATAGCAGGTACATGTCTTTTGCTGGTGCACACAGACACAGAAAAGACAGGGTACAAGTGCCTTGTGAACACTGTCAAGGAAAGCCCAGTTCCAAGTTGGGCACTTGCAATACAACCCCCTGACATGAATACATACGCAGACATCGGGACTCAAACCTGGAGCAAAAGAGACAATGTGACCCAGGAACCTAGGACCATACGCACACACATACTCCCCGTCACCCCCAGGAAAAACAACTGATTTGAAAAATAGTGAAAACAAACCCACCTTTTGAACACACAAGTTAGTTAGTGATGAGTATTTAATGCAACTAGCCAAATACATGTAATGAATACCCATGGCAGCAAGGGTACGAGCAATAAATAATCACAAGATTCCCTTTAACCCCCTCATTTTTACAGGATTCTCCAAATACAAGCCTGTCAGCAAAGGAGGGGAAGGAAAGGTATATTAGTGACAGGTTGATGAAGCTCAAGCTGCTCAACAGCCTTCTCCTTTTACCCAGCTATTGTAGCATCTTCTTTTCAGCTCCTAAAAATCACCATACTAAGCTAGAGCAAAACTCCAGCTTAGTGCTGGGAATCCACACAGATTCAGCAGAGGCTGGGGAACAGCTGTGTGTTGCAGCTCCACCCCACCAGATGACTGGTGCAAATAAAAACAGTTATTTGCATAAACAAGAATCAACCTGCAGTGAATGCCAGTCATGGCTGCATCTGAATCAACTGATCCTCAAAAAAGATCTACTTCTGGAAATTGGTCACACATAAAGCACCATTAAAAGCAACTATAAGGCAAATTTTTATTTCATTAAACCCATCCTATTCTAAATAGAATAAATGAAGTGGAAAGAGTTTAAAAAAAAATAAATCTCAAAAAGATGTGCTTAAAGCAGATACTAAAGGTTGGAGTGGCACTAACCAGATTTACAGGGGAAAACTGAGACAGCACCTTCCTGGATCCCACTTCAAAGCTTTGCCATCTCCCTGCTTGATTTAATATCAAAATCTCAAAGAGGAGGTCACTTGCAAGTACTAAACCTACTTAAAAAAAACCCCTGTAGTACTTCATATTCGAAGAAGGTATCTTGCACAGATTCAGAGCCTGGCCCTCAGAAATACAAACACAGCAGTAAAGGGAATTTAAACTCAGTCTGTCTATAGGTAGCCATAAAGAATGCAAAGCATGATGAACAGAAGCACCTTCAAACACTTGAGCTAACAGTTGTGGGTTCAGTCTCAAGAAACTTGGTGACAAGGTAACTCCACTAATCAGATCTCAAGATGAGAAGAGCAGGGGTTGCTGCCACACCTACCCAAGAGGCAATTAAGAGTGCAATCCCTCCAAGGGCACAGAGAGCCACCATGGCCCTCAGTATGTTTATTCGCTGAGCAGGACATGATCACAAGTCAAAGTGACTGCTCCCAGAGCACTGACAGTGCTCTTCTGACAATGATTGCACAAGCAGCTTCACATCAACATGAGTGACACAATCCACATTGCTTCACAGCAACAGAAATCACCCACCACTGCTGCAGGTCCTCCCAGAGGAGCTGCCCCAACATACCACCCCTCAGGCCCCAGAACAACAGTCCACAGCCAATGTTATCAAGATCTACCAAAGTGTTTTGCTTTACAAAATAACTTATTCGCTCTGATCATGAAGGCAGATCCCTTGCCCATGTGTAGTCTTCATTCCAGGGGAAGGCAGGAGGAAAAAAAACTTCAGATTGTCCTCCAAATTTATGGGCCACTAGACCAAAAAGCCTCCCCCTCTCAATCATTTTCTCCTGAATAAGAGGATGGAACAAGATGGGCAGTAACTGGTTAAGAGCATGACTTTGAAAGATCATTTCCTGAGAATCAGGCTATTTTTTCAAAATCAGCATCTTCCCCCATTAATTCAGACACTGACAATGAATGGCAATCACCGTATAAATGAGCTGGTACTTGCTAAAACAACTACAGTAGTAGACCAAAAATGCAAGCCTTTGGCCTCAGGGAGTTCAGAAAATCAAAATGCATACTTGTCAGCATCTAAATTGAATCCAAAGGGCAACAGTTCATCAGTAACCTACAACTTTCCTAAACTACAGGTCTGAGGAACTGTCCCAGCATCAAACTGCATTATTTACATAAAAATGTCTTCACAGCTCTGCCTGGTATATTCAGGCTCCAGATCATTCAAGGGGATTCAGCTGAACTGTTTTTTGTTGCACAAAACTAAGAGACAGTATTTCTTTGTTTTGGATACATGTCTCCTTCCTGCCCATACACACAGTTACAGCAAATTATCAGATGACAATCAGTACTTTAATTGTCTTCCGCCTTGATCATACAATCCATCTGGATTAATTCCTAGAGATTCCCTTTAGACCCATGAGACTTCTTGTCATGGCTATCAAGATAAGGATCCAGGTTCAGAAGTCCACAATTCTAACACCTTATAACCATCCATAAACTCACAACCACTGATACATAAATATCTAGATTTATTGCCAGAGATAAGAATCATAAGCAGTGTTTGCTGTGGCTCAGCAAGACTCCCTAGCAGACATACTGATCTACACACTGACAAAATCATAAAGAATGGCTCAATTCCAACTCAAGCACTGAAGAGAGACAAATGCCTTCTTGGAGGGTCAAACAGGAGGACCCAGCTACTCACCACACCTCAGTTTTACAAGGGGGAAATGATTCAACTGGAGTACCACATTGAGAGTAATTATTCCCTCACCAAAAAAATTTTAGCAATACATGAAAGATGTGACGTGTCTCATAGTGTGTGAAGGAAACCAATAATGGTCATGGCAGAAAAGGCAACAGTTTTCCAAAACCTTGTTATTTTTAAAATCGGGAAGCAGAAGAAAGATTCAGGTGCATCTCCTCTAATTTATCTTCCCTGCCCCAATGCTTATCTTTTGTATTAAAAAAAAAGGGGACAATGAAAGGACAACTCACATCTTAGTGAACATCTCCAGCTCCTATTAACTCTTTCTCTATTACCTCCTCATCCATCCAACACATAACCACCTCTCGAGAGGAAACGGCCTCCCAAACACCTCAGAAATAAGAAAACACACCTGCATCCATCACTATGCAGTAGACTTTCTTCTAATGTACATTAAGCCAGGAAAGCACGATAAGACGTATGAGAAGATGTTGGTGAAAGCAGCCCACATCACCAGGTTTCTCACAGCGACCACTGTGTCTGAGCACAGGAGAGATGTGGGCAGGCAGTGTTTTCCACACTGGGGACGAGGGTTCACACTTACCCAGCTCCCTACAGGGGAGTGCCACGCTCCAGCGGGGCGGCCGGGTAGCTCTGCCATGAGGCATGCCGGGGCATCGCAGCACGGCCTCTGCCAGCAAGATGCACCGTCGGGAAACCTACAACAGGAAAAAAGTGGAGTCGAGAGTGAATGTGCCGAAGCCCCTTTCCAACCCAGCACTAACAGCCTCCCACAGACAGCTGTGGCATTACCACAGCTGAAAACCTTGCAAAGAACACATCATCAAGGTTGACTAACCAAAACATTGTTCCTTAAAATGCAATTATATCTGGAAGTACGAACAATTTAACAGCTGTACGCACCAGAAAATATAGCAATGATCTTGAAACCAAACATTTTAGGCATAGTAGAAACGCCTTGCAGCAGTTGTTAGCTACCAGATGCTCAGACTTTTAAAGTATCAGCTGCCCTTCAGTGTTTCATCAAAGGCGGAGCTGACATAACCCTGAAGAAATTGTGAGCTCCCAGCATTTGTAATACTATCTTTCAGCTGTATTTAACCAAAACCCATTTTCAAGCTTTATCCATTTGCAAGTTACTTTTAGTCATTTCAAATAAAACATTGTATCTAGATAAAAGAAGGTTAATGAGAACAATAACATAATTTCCAATCATTCCAGGGTGATAGTATGAGTTTAAAGATCAATGATGCAATTAATAAAATTTAGGTTCAAGGTGATAATGCTTTGAAATAATGACCATTATCAAAAGTACACAAAACAATGTGAATTTACTGGAAAACTGAGATATAAATATGCAATTTGCCCTTGAACTCACATCTGACCGGGTGACGTCTCCCAATCTTAAGGCTAGCAGTCCATATTCACAAAGCCTTGTAGGTTGATAATCACAGCCTACCCTCTCTCAAAACTTCAAACAAAAGTAGTTTTAAGACCACTGCTTAATAGTAGGGAATCACTGGTCACATGTGAAAACCATTGACTGTATTATAAGTCACAAACAACCCAAAACAAAAGCAAAAGGAAGAATCCAAGTGCCTCTGCCTGTCCTTGCTTCCGTTTCCAAGCAAAAGAGCATGGCACTGGAAAGATGCTTCGATACTGCCTCCAATGTCCACATCAAGATGCAAAAGTGACATTTTTCAGAACAAGTCCAGACAGCTCATTAACAAGGACTGCAGATTCACATCTAGGATTAAAAGGGCTGACATACTTGAACATGTACAGAACAAGGAAGAAGGAGAAGCCAGAAAGGATTGCTGGGTTTATGTCTTCCTAACTGAGAATGGCAACGCTGCTTATTTGAACCTGAATGCAGTCAACACAGTAACAACTGGCATAACCAAAATATTTTGTATAGACTATACATGATTAAATTAGGTTAATTTCATGATAAAAGCTGGGAAAGAATTAGTGAATAAAAAATAATTCATAAAATATCCTTTATCCAAAGACTGCTGTAGTTGGAGGAGAACACAGTTCATACTTTATATGAAAAAGGCTAAATTGCTTGAACACAAAAGATAAGTCAAATTCAACTATCAAGTTGTGCCCAGCAAATCTGTAACAATTGCATACAGAACACAAACATGCTTTGTTGAAAACTCATAATATCTAATCAGCTATAATTATAAATTTTATTTTCCATTTGTAAATTACCGAGGGAGCTAACTAAAGAACAGGGGATGTAAAATGATATTCTAGCTGGGGATATTTTGTTAATACATAAACCCCTATCAGCCCCTTCCCTAATGTCTGCAAGGCTCTTCTCTTTCTCAACTTATTTTAATTGTTAGCTTCTCTTTGAAGATATTTCAACTATAACACAAGTAATGCTCTAATGAATTCTCAGCTCTGTACTGTTTTTCCCAAACAGTTCTTTTACATCTACCAATTTGGGTGCTGAGATGTAGTTTCTATGCTCAGGTCCATCTCTGAGGAATGTCAATATTCTCATCGATGTTTCAAATTTTCTAAACTTAAACCAAACAACCCACAAATAAATAATAAAACCCCAAACACACGAAGCCCCAAACCTACACTTTCTAAGGGTTTGTTGTTTACTTACATGAACGTATTTTGGCACTTAACCCATCTCTCCTTTCTCCACCTGCACAATTCTTGACCGGTCCTGCTAGGTCATGCAGCTCCAGCAGCAAGTACAGCTCTCCTGAGCCTGGGGAAGAGTATTTGCAGTGTGTGGCCAGTGGCACAGCCCAGGCAGTGCTACATCAACATACTTCACACTTCTCCCTTACAAGGTTCATCCTCTGGGTAAGCAGGTTAGGCAATTCACATTCCTCTCCAAACTTGCCTCTGCCAACACTGATTTTTCAGATACACGAGTAGTTACCCCCATCCTGATCTCCCAAAACACCATAAAAGAGCTGCACTAAAGACATGACATACTGGGTACCTCAGCAGAAAGCAGTCACCTCATGCTTAGAGTACCCAGGCACCATGGCTCTCACTGCTTAAGGGACACTTCTGACATTGTCCCATGTCATGCCTTCCCTATGAAGGCATCTGACTACATTTTGACACCGATTAAGGTCCCACTGCGACAAGGACCACTCCAGAAGGGCTCAGGCAGTGCTCAGCATGGCATCTGCTTTTGTCTCCCACTCTAAATGCAGACCTTTCAGTGAAGGAAAGCTGTTCTCAGATGCATCGGTAAGCTGGACTATGCAAAACTAAATATAACTTAAAGGGTGAACAATAAACAAATCTGTTTATAAGGTAGATTCTTACATTTTTTAAAATTAGTTTCTTCAAATCCAGCAATCAAGTGAGCCAACAGCTCACTTTTACCAGCCCGACTGCAAGAGCCACACCAAACTCACTGAAAATGCAAAGGCAAGCAAGGAGAAACAGCCAGAAATTCCCTCCATTCCACAGCACTCTAAAAAATAATATATGGGTGGGTGGAAAAAATAAGCCATAATTATCAGTCTTGTTGACCCAGGTAGTCATCTTCTGTTCTTTAAAAAAAAGCAAAACATTTCCAGGTTGTAAAAAAGCAATGACAAAATGACAGTTTTCTGAAAACAGCAGCTGACATTTTTATGCAATAAATAATGCTATTTTATAGTAACAAGTACAACATCAGCAACACAGTAAAGTCACTGACAGAGATTATCTCTGCTCTCTATTAATCTGCATTCTTTACAGATGGTTATTTATGAAAATTAACCATGAAGCTGAAAGGTTATCTATGGCCATATTAGCAAACATCTGCTTGCAATTTTGATTTCATGTTTGCATGCTATTCTTGGACAAGCAACCATTTTCGAGAAGTACCAGATGTGACCAAGTGTTCTTAATTGTAAAATATTCGTTTTAGCAAGATAAAAGTTCAGTAAAAAAAAGCAGAGCCAGGAAAGAAATCACAATGTCTGAAAACAGCAACTGCCTCATACTGCTCCTGCCACTGAATACTCCAGGGGGAAAGTGTTCCTGAAGAGGAAAAATAGCAGTTTATTTAGTGTGCCACTACAGATAATTACTCTTCATTTTTATATATGAAACATTCAAAGGAATAAACATGAACTCAGTTTCAACTTTAAAGCACAGAAGTTGTGCATTACATGAACTGAACCACCTATTTACTCTCAGGCAGTGGGATTGACATGGCACCCTTCAGTCTCCAGTGGCAGAAGCTCAAGAAGCCTTCCCCAAATTGACTTTAGGGATCTTGACTTATTCCCCAAATGACCTCACCAAGATCCCTCACTACTCACAGTAAGGAACAGTTAACTTTGGGCTGGGAAGATGTTGCAGTAGGCAGGCTCTGAAGGAAAGCTCTATGAGGAAGTTAATGTAGACTGAAGCAAGGAGGGAGGGGTTGGTTAATTCCTTCTAGACCCTCACTATGCTTAACCTAGTTCCTAAAAATAATTTTAAAAACCCAAACAACTTTCTGTACCTTCAAAATATTTGTTCATTACATTTGATAGCTCCACTCTTTGAATGAGTAATACTGTTAATACAACAGAAATTTGTAGGTAAAATGTCAATATATTTGTATTCCAATAGAAAATGAACTTCTATAACACCTTCTTTTTTTAAAAAAATACACATATTTACAAACATATATATTGTGTTTATAAACTATCATGGGCTCTTGTCTTTGCAGAGACAGTGCTTCTGAAATTAAAGAAAAAAAAAAGAGAAATGAAATACTGGAGTGAATGATTACAAGCTCGGCCACCAACACTTACTGGCCTGATTTGAGGACTTTATTACAGACTGTAATTTTAAATAAGGAGTCCTGAATAGCAAAAGAAAAAAAACCAAACAACAAAAACAAAACACACAAAAAAAACCCCAACAACAAAGCCAAACCACCCACATTCCCACCACCATCACTCTCAATGTGCCCAGTAATTCAGAATAACTCTGCTAGGCTTGAAAAATTCCTCTGACAAACCCCTCATGCAAAATTCTGAGCAACACATCCCTAATAACTTTCCAGAGGAATACTGTATCATACAAAGAATCAACTTTGGGAAAGTTCATCTTTCCCCAATACCATATGACAAGAAAATGTTGCACTTCCAAACTTATCTTCACCCTGCAGTCCTTCTAGGGTTTTGCTTTTTGTTTTTGTTTTTTCTTTTGGTTCTGTTTGTTGGGGTTTTTTTAATTAGTTCATAGCTGTTATTTAATCCCAGAATGGCTGAATGACAACTCTCATAAGATTTAAAGTAAAACTACAGGTATCAACCAAAGACCTGCATTATTAGCTGATGCTGCTCATACATACTTTTATGTGAGGACCATCACAAATCCCAAGAATTAAAAAGTCATAAATTATCTATTCACCTGCAGAAAAAGGAGTTTGATACAGGAGACTACAGTTTCTTAAAAACATCATCTTAGATCCTTTTCTTGTTCTAATGGTTTGGGGCATTCACTGAATACATGATTCATAGCTTGAAGAGTTCTCCATTGGATAAAAACAATTCTTAAACAATTAAAATTCTCATATGACATGGGTCTTTGTGCTGGAGCCTTAAGACTATAAACTATAATTCTCACAATGAAACTGACTTAAATTCCATATTCTGAATCTCCACTGTAATGTTTATAATTACACTATTATTTTAGAAAAAAATTAGGGCCACATTTTTCAATTTATACTTCCTATTACTCTCTCACTCCATATCTGATTCCCTTCTAAGGCACTACAATTTACATGCACTGTAGAAGCTTTTTCCCCCTCAAGTATTCATTAAGGTCTTTTTGACACTACTTTTTTCCTACCTGACACACCAATCTTTTGGTAAGAGGCAGAAATCCTGATAAATAATTGCTTAGATCATGGAATTTCCTGATATGAGCAGCAAATAGATGGATAGGAAACAGAAAATTCTTTTCAAGCAAGAGAACCCATGCTCAAGATTAGGAGGGTTTAGTATATAAAGGGCCAAAGCAAAATTAAAATCCAGCTATTTTTAAATTATTGAGTTTTGTGTTGAAGGCACTAACATATTTCAGAATTTTGTGTTTGTCAGCTCCTTCTCATGATGCTCCTTTATTTGTGATGGGGCAGCTGAGTGTGTCCCTAAATGACATGATATGGAGAGCAAAGAAAGGAGATGAACAACTGAACACTAATTTAATGGTGAATAAAGAGATTATCAAATCAAATTAAATCCTAAATATTAAAGCTTTTTATTGCACCTCAGAAAATTTGAGCTGCCCTGTTTGGGGTTTTTTTTATGGTTTAGCAATGCTTTCGCACATTTTCCTTTTCACTCTCTTGGCCCATTAGTTCACGTGCATTTTTATCACTCAGGTTAAGGCTCCCAGAAGGAGACAATGCCATCTTCCACGCAAAGCCCTGGAAGTCACAATGGTTTCACTGCAGCCAGGCAGGGAGGCAGCAGCTGGCAGCACGGATCACTCACCAAACCCGCATACAACCCAGCCATCGCTTCCCAACCTGCTCTTCCCAGCACTGGAACAGGATTTTGGTTTGGGCAGGCTGCAGGCTTTCGTTTTACCTTTTGGATGTGGAGGACATCTCACTACCACCACAAAAATTCGCACAAGGGGCAAATGACAGCGTAATTGTCATTGCACATACAAGGGGCAGGTCTAAGAGCTGCCCTGAGAGAAGGGGACTCTGCTGAGGGGAGAGTTATGCCACATTAAGCTCTACAAAATGTAACTCATTGAACTGCATAGCACAATGTAAGCAGAGAAGAGCTCATTTCCCCTCCTATCCATGGACCAAGCAGCCACAGAACAAAATGCAGAGCGTGCCTTAAGCTACCTATGCAGGAAGGCTATGGCTCAAGGACTCTTCCTGGGACAAACAGGGGCAACACGACTGCAAAATACAGAAACAGACAGAGTGGCCACAGAGCAAAGTCAGAGGAACAGAAACACGAGAAACCACCCATTTAAAGCAAAAGCACAAGTAGATTTGAAATCCTTCCAAGTCTCTTCAGCAATGGTGCATGCTTTTGTAAACAAAAGTAGCTCCCAGCATACTTGCCACTTGAAATGAATCCCTCCAAATGGAAGAGTAAAGCCAAACAGTTTCTGGTTTGGATACATGAAAGCATCCCAATGTTGTTTCTTACACACTTCGACATAATTTCAGGTGTAACCTGAGGGACCTAACACCCCAGGCAGATCGGCAAGTCACACACAGAAGCGGCATGTTAGCTACTGTGCACAAGAACATCTGCATTTAGCTTGCAATCAGAAATCTAGTCAAGAGAAAAACTGTTTTCAGCAATCAGCTAAGCTATAAAGTTGTTAGATGTTCATACGGTTTAGGTCTCTGTTACTCTTTAAAATTTCTCAGGATAAAGAATACCTTTACTGAATTCCTCTTGCATAAGAGAGCAAGACAAGAAGTTAAACATGTGCAAAAATAGGGGGTCCCTTTGTGGCATTCAGGACTGTCTCTGACTAGCATAATCCACCAAAGAAGGGAAAGGATAAATAAGACTTGTGTTTTAAATATTTACATCACCGCACTTCATATCTTTGCATCTTAATAATTTTCAGCTTCCTCGGTGCCCTTTACAGATATTTGTTCAGAAGTTTTAAAATGTCAGCTATAAAAATAAAGCTAGTAAGGAAAAATAAAACTTTATCATTCATTATAAGTTGCCAGCAACTCTAGAAGTCTGCTACGCGCTGGCAGCCTGCGTAAGAAAGAGACTCTTGTTCTTGCCCTGCACACAACACCCCACGTAACCTTTAAAACTCTGTTGGATACATAAAATAGCATTGATCCCAGAGCCCCGAGAAACAAGGCCTTGCAAATAAGAAAGCTAAGCCACAGATGTCCTGTCAAGGACAAATCCCGTCTTGTGCACTCAGCCAAGGGCAGCGGGCAGCAAGGGGCCCTTGGGCACCCCATGTGGAGCCACCGCGCTCCCTCCTGGGGCCAGGGAGGACTTCAGCAACAGCCCAGCCCACTCCCATCCCTCCTTTGCCTTACCACACAAATCCCGTTTAAGAAGGGGCAGTGGATGCTGAACTCCTCCCCGTGCACTCTCATGGCCCAATTTCCATTTGAATTCACCCTCCCAGCAGAAGTGTGACATTTCTCTTCTCAAGCCTCCCACAAACATGAGCGGGATTTACTCCTTTGTAGGCAAAAAAAAATTAAAACAGTTAATTGCTGTGCCAGATACTGGTGAATGGTCTAATTTATTGTGAATGATATAAAGCATTCAGAGGTCTGGTCTTTATTGAGCAATCCAGAGACCAAGCTCCTTGCCAGAAACTATAAAGAGAACCCCATAAAAGAACTGGTTACAAGACTTGCATTATGAAATTATAAAAGTACAGTAATAGGATCTTAATATCTACCCACAGAGATACTTAGTTGAAAAACAAAATTTTAACATTTATCATAAACAAGACAGCACTTTGAAACTGGTAAAAAATAAGAAACTTAACCCAGTAGTAAGTCTGCACCTACAAGTAACCAAGGAAGGGACAGTGCCCTACATTAGAGGCAGAAAAACAGAAACACAGGAAAAAAAAAAAGAAAATAATAATTTCCCATGTATTAAGAATACATTTTTAAAATTAAAACAAAGTTAAAACAGAATTAACCTGCTCACCACATCATTTGGAAACTTTTAGATGTCGTATTGTAATTTCAGCAATAAAATCAGAAACGAATAAATGCTTGTGGGTTGTCAGGCACCAAAACAATGCAATTCCAGTCAATTCCAGTGCACACAGATCCACGGTTAACATTAAACCAAACATCAAAAGGAAGAATCTCTCACACTTAGACTAATCTGCCTCCAAGTTTTTGCCCTCAAGTTTTCCCTCACTGGGCTCCATCCATTAGAGCTCAAGGAGGAGCTCAGACACAAGGCTGCATGCAGCCCCTGCCTTTTCAGCAGCTGTGTCATTCAGCTGCTTTGAGGATAGTTAATGATGCTTATTAGCATGCTGACAGCTGATGTATCCATCATTAATAGCGTTAGAGATTACAGCAGCAGTTAGAAACTTCACAATAACACAGATAAAGCCTGAGAGACTGTGCCTGCAGATAGTGAACTCTAGCCCAGTGGCATCAGCACTCATCAGTCCATTTTCTGATCATTGCCATCACACTAAAAAAAAGGGAAATAGCTTTATGCTTTCCTGCCTCCATAAATGTTGTACTTTGTTCATCCAGCTGCAGAGTTTCACAGAAGACACATAAACAGCCATCAGACACTTTAGATACTATGGTACAGGAGACATAGGTTTAAACATACCTAGGCTGAGAACTTGCTGACTATCTTTCCTGTTTTCATCCCAAGTAATGTTGGAAGTACTAAATTGGGGCTGAAGAGTGGTAATTCCTTAAATCACCACTCACATGACACCTACTACAGAAGAACAGCTAGTTTGAAGGCAGCAACATGCAAGGAAACCTGAAAGGCTACTGAAAGTGCTTCCAACTAACCTGCTTCTCTTTGAAAATGACCTGAACTGTTCACAGTCAGGTTCCAAGTTTGAGAGGAGAGGTAAGTTTACTAAACATTGTTTTTTTCTAGCTGCACAAGACAAAGCGACAAAGCTTCCGGAACTTGGTCCTGGTTTTGGCCTCACATATTGCATTGCAAATGCTAGACTTGAGATTTCTTGCACACCTAATCCTTGGCATTGCCTCAGATGCCATGTGTGGGTTATGTTTGACATCCTGTCTCCATGGAGCGTAGGTGTCTCCTCAACCTCTGTACCTCCTGACCCAGGAAAGGTTTTAGCTTGGGTTCTGAGGCACTCAACTTCTCTGCATGCAGAAGAAACAGCTCAAGCACATACGTGAAACATGTAAGTCAGGGAACTGACCCTGGTCTTCTAAAAATCAAATTGCAAAACCTTCTGTTAGGTAACACAAACAACAAAGGCAAGATCTAACAGAGAACCACACACCAACCATACTGATTGGAGAAACCCATAACCCATAAAGCTATTTTCACTGTGGGGAGAGTCAAGCAGCAATACAGGTTCCCCTGAGACGTTCTGCAGGCTCCATCTTTGGGATCAAACCCTGAGCAACCTGATCTGATACTACAGGTGCTCCTGCTGTAAGGTCCTCTAGAGATCTTCTGAGGTCAGTTCCAGCCTGATTTATCCCAGGAGTCCTTACATGCCACAACATGTCATGCAATGTGACCTTGGTGTTATTCTAGCCTCTGGAAGGTATTACTATGGAGTCAAACACAGATTAGTAAACACTGATTCCACAAATAAGACTTTGTATTTTACCATTTTTAAAGTTCCAATCTGGCCCCAAAATATTCTTTATTATTGGGAGGAGATAATGCAAATCATTTTGAAAAGACTAACAGCTAGATACCACTGTTCTCCAATACGATTTCTGAAGGAATATGCTTGAAAAGTCATTTTTCTATAAAATACACCATCTTCATCCAATTTTTGCCTAACCTCAAACTAAAATAACTAACTGTTCCTACTGGAAACCAAACAGATAGTAGACCACAACTCTTTTCTTTTTAAGAACAGAAAAGTATTCATGATTGAAAAAAGTCAGGAAACTATGAGCTAGATTTTATGAATTTGTGATAAACATTAACTTTGTTAAATAAAAAAAAACCCTAAAAAAAATTAAAAAAAAAAAAGAGACTGCATTCATTTAAAGTCTCTTACTAGGGAAACAATGTTGCCTTTTTATGGCTATCTATTACATACTCGCTGAATTTCAATAATCAATTGTAATTCAGCACCATATCATCTATTTATATCCACAGTTCTCAGCCAACTGCAAATTACTGCACGCTCTTGAAAAGTTTGGCCAGGATTTCAGCATAGTTGGCAAATGCAAGTTGGCAAGCTCTTAGCCAATTAAAGTCTTATAATGACTATACCAACACATATGAGACTGACAGAAATATAGAAGCACAAAATCTTACAGTCATGCTTATAACACGACTCTCTTGCGCTTCTCTTCAGTTTTACTTCAGTGATATTAAGGCAGCATACTACAACTACCCCACCAGTTTTTAAATTGAAGATGTACGAGTGTTAGCTCCATGTTCCAAGTATGTTAACAGAGGATTATACATACTAAAATATGGTTTATGAGAATAAATGTTACACCAGAAAACATTTCCTCAGCAAATGCATAATACACCTTCAGCCAATGTACTAATTGCATACTCCATGACTAAGTAACAAATACCTATAATCCATCCTTATGGATTTCAAAATGAAGCCATATAATTCTAGAAAACCTTTTCCAGCAAACATTTCCAAATAACCTCAATGCAAAGTCATAGCAATAAAGAAGAGAAACTATTTCCTAATCACCGAATTTAGACTGTTGCCAGACAGAATGCAGCTTCCCAGGTAGGACTCAGCGTTACTAAAACAATACTCAATCTTAATTATCTTGACAGTCCATGATCTGTTTTATGTGACCCCAAGAGAACCCTGTAGCTTTTCCCCATTGACAACCCAGTATCAAACAACAACATTATGCTAAATTCTGACATGCTTGTATAAGGTCTTCTATTATTCTATTTTATGTAATACTGCAGGAAAAATAGTTGTTTTAAACAGGAAATAATAAGCCAATGGTGAGAAAAATAGTGCTACTTTTCACTTTTAAGAGCCTTCCTAGGTAAAAAAGCTATACACAATTAGTTTCTCAAACAATTAGTAAATGCCTAATTATAAGCAGTCTTGCATATTATGATGCATTATTATGATACCCAAGTTATGCAATAAGATTGGATTTATGCAATATAGTTTCAGTGAATTCTAAGGAAAGTACAGAATGAGGTAGCAATGTCAGTCATGCAGTAACACATTTCCCAGCCTGTAACATTTTCTACATTTTAAGAACACATCACAAACTGAAAATTAATAAATAAATAAATACTTTTGTTGGTTTTGTTGTTCACCAGAAGATCTCTTCTAAGAACTGGGACTCCAGCTAGAGAGGGATCTGTTTGAACTACATATCTAGACATGGCAACAGAGAGATGAAGGACACATCAACGTCAGCTGGGTCAGCCCTAACATCACCCCTGGAGAGAAAAGGAGCATCTATGCTGGGATATGTGTTGTTCAGAACTCCTAAATCTGACAAGACTAAGTTGCATTCTTCCAGAGTTAAGGGGTCCTTTAGCCTGTAGTGCAAGCAGGGCTCCCTGCTCCATCTTTGTAAAGAAATGACCATGAGCACAAGAAACACTGAAATAATCTTTTGGAATACAGATCACAAGAAAAATGAATGAAAGAGAAGCACCAGGTAGGCAAGCTGCAGAGTAAAAATGCCAACTTTTGCGAGTTTGAGCAGCACAGAGGTGTATAGAGCTTCTTAGCAATAAGCAAACCCCGGAAGTTTTTTTGTTGTGGTGGTTTTTGGTTTTTTGAAGTTGAATCCTTCATCAAATACTCACCTCCCCATCACAAAGCTTGTAAGGACTCCTTTAAAATTCCACCTCAAAGAAACCCACATCTTTTTTAGCAATACTGACTGAACACTGGCACAAGGTGCCCAGAGAGGCTCTGAATCTCCATCCTTGGAGATGCTCAAAAGCCACCTGGACAAATAGCTCTAGGTGAGCCTGCCTGACCAGAGAGGTTGAACAAGGTGACCTCTGTCAACCTCAACCACCCTGTGGTGCTCTCAACCAAACTGCTACTGACTCCCACAAAGGCATCATTTCATGTCTGATCATGCTCAAAGAAGGGACACAGAAATGTAGTGGCTTCCTCAGTGTCTCATAAGATCTACAAAGTGATTTTAGTCCATAATGAATTAAAAAAAAAAAAAAAAAAAGAAAGAGAAAGCCACACATGTACAAATTCAACTTTAGAAAGGGGCAATTTGGGGCCTAAAGCAAAAAGATGCAGAAGAATTCAGGAGGAAGGAAGAAATACAAGGAAATGAACTATACAGTAACAAATAGAAAAACTACATTATATTAAAAAAAAAAGAAAAAAAAGGCAAAACACACATGGTCTACAAGATTTTACAGACTTACCATTAGGTTGCACAAACTCAAACACTGTATCAAGTCATTTGGAGATACTACAATGAATCAGTGAAGGGTTTCCTGAGACCTTTTCAATGTGGTGCTAAAGGAGGATTTGCCCCCCTTCCCCCATCCAAGGAAATTGGAGCAAAAGGGATAACAACCGATTGTTTTAACAACCCCTTAATAATAATAACTTAGGAAAAAAAAATTATATATATAGATATATAACCTTTACTACCAAGGGATATTTCTGGAGGGACCACTGCACTGTTCTAATCCATTCTGTCACTGCCACAGAACCTGGTTCTACTCCTGGTATGACCCAGCACCCTGGCACAAATGTTATTACCCCAGGATCTGGCAGTGTACATCAGTGTTAGCAACAAATATCTTGGGTTTTTTTCTTGAATACATGTTTAGAGTTATTTCATTTCATGCTGACTTACAAAACCACCATTCCATTATTTAATGAATTCTGAGGCATTCAAGAATATAGCCAATTTCAGCTTACACTAGATGAAAAATGGAAGAAACACTATTATTCAACTGTGCCAAGGAAAAAAAAAAAATAAATAGGAGCAGTCTTGCATATAAAAACTACATATACAAGGTCCCAGGCATCCTTAGTGAATCCAAATGTACAAATACAAATCTAGAGAAACTTACAGATAAACTTAATGTCAAGCATTTTTTGTTAGTCTTCACTGGATCAAGAGCCAGGATCTCACCTTTTTCACTCAGAAGGATTTAGAAGTTTGGTATGACAGAAGAATATCTCTTTGCACCACAGCATAAGACATTTAACAAAAAGAGTAATTTTTAAATTTTATTTTATTTTTTTCAGCATTAAAGAATCAATAACACCTAGCTGGAAAGTGCTGTTTTGGAAGAGGCCCATAAGCCCACATAATTGCAATGGACTGGAAAGACCTTCACCCCCAGGTCAGCAATTTACATTCCAGCCAGGCTATTTATGAGGGAAAACAGTTACCACCAACCACCCTTTGAATGCTCAAGTAGCCAATTTTGGTACCACTGCCATGGCACAAACACATACAGATACCATGACGAGCCAGTCACGTGGACTACTTCAGCAGAAGAGCCCAGGACTGAGGTACTGCACAAAGTTAATTAATCAGTTATCAGAAGCAGACTAAGATAACTACGCTGGGTCTGCAATATCATTCCTCTCTACAAGCTTGAGCTTCTGCCCACCAGAACAATGTCAAATGCAGAATCAATATAAGGAATGTTAAGTAAAAATAACCTTTTCATCCTCCATCAGATTGTTAACTCATTACAAGATGATATAAGTGATGGGCTGAATAGAAAAAGAAAGTCCACATTTTTCCTCTTTCCCTGCCAGCTAACATTAGTTCCACCCCACTTTCCCAGTTATTTAATCAGTTCCCTCCCTCTCATCTTGCTTTGTGTCCTCTGCTTCTTGCTTCAGTGCATTGTCCTTTTTCTTAGTCCCATATTTGCCACCCACAGTATTCATTCTCCTCATTGCTTTCTTCACTGCTTCTAATTTCTGTTTCTAACTTAACTTTTAATAATCCTCTGTAAACACTGGTTAATCAAGATAACAATTATAAAAAGAAGCAACTCTTATCTTTAAGACTACTATATCTGGAAAACAACCTTTAAGTGCCTAGATTCTCAGTACATGCATATTTTTTTCTGTATGTGTCTAGAAGTCTCAAGTGTCACAGGGATGCAATAGAACATCAAAAAAAAAAGTGAAAATTCAACCACAGCTGAGAGTTAGGAGCTAGAACTAAACATCCTCATTTTGCACTCCAAGTGAAAGACAAGCTTCAAAATCATTAACTGTCTCCCTTTGCTTACAGCAAGAGGTCACAGCAAATGTCAAACACAAGAAAGCTGCTCAATTAAGGGCAACCTTACAAAATCCAAACTATTACCAACAGCAGCTAGACGTCATCCTTGCCCTAACAAAACCACTGCCCAGACAACAGCTATTACACAAGACTCCACACTAGAGAGCTGCCAAGCTTTAACCTTCAATGAAGGGAAATGAATTTATTCTCTCAAGAAACAATTCTACCATAGTAGAGTATCAGCTTCCTTAGGAATATGTCAGAAAAAAAAAAAAAGGCACGTTAACTTTTCCCACCTTCTTCCTACAGCTACACATACAGAGTAACAGCACAGTACTTTATCACAAAGCAATAAATAGGAGATTGGTATTTCCAATAGTGAAAGTGGGTAGGAAGCAAGTTAGCTATTCAGAACAACTATCTGTTAAAAAAACCCCAACAAACAACACCCCCCACACACACGAAAAACCAAAACAACAAAACCAACCATCTAAAAACCAAACCAAACCAAACAACAACAACAAAAAACAAACGAGCAAAAAAACGCCAAAAGCAATGCTTTTATTGGGGGGGGGGGGGGGGGGGAATTTCCAAAAAAAAAAAAAAAAATAAAAAAAGGCGGTTTTTCTCTTCAACAGAGGTTTGTTTATACTATTGATCTTTTAGAAAACAAAC